>JAVXUO010001392.1:0-37081 GCA_033065855.1 Escallonia rubra
GTTGGAAGAAGCTAAAGAATGTTTTCGAGCGTATTCATTAAGGGGTGGTTTGGCCATTAGAATCAAGACTTCCAGACCGAGCGACAGAACGAGAAAGATATGCTCTCGCTTATACGAGTGCCATAGGAGCAGAAACCCAGTGCAAAATGAGACACGCGTAGGCAATGATGACAGTGAGGACGAAATAGGATATCCGCGTAGAAGACGGGACTGCTTTGAGCGCACAAATTGCCAGGTCAAGATGTTCGTAAGCTATAAACCCAAACAAGACCATTGGCTTATTACCAGCCTGGAACTGGCACACAATCACCCGTTAGTAACCCCTTCTAAGGTGAGTGAGATGCATCAACACAAGAAGATGGGTAAGGTCGCAAGGAGCCTGATTCAGACAATGAGCAATGCGCGACTAGGACCTACCGACATGATTAATGTTCTTGCTGAACAGGCTGGGGGAATTCAAAATTTGACCTTTAACACGACAGACGTTCGTAACGCGGTCCGAACCCATAGACGAGCCGCGTATGACCTCAATGATGCTCAAGCCACAATGAGCCTATTGAAACGGATGCAGATGGAGGACCCGCAGTTGACCTTCGATTATAAACTTGACGACGAGCATCGAGTTAGCACAATTTTTTGGGTCGACGGTCGTTCGAGGCTTGCTTATAAGCATTTTGGGGATGTCGTGACGTTCGACACCACATACCGTACCAACAAGTACTCGATGCCGTTCGCCCCTTTCACGGGGGTCAATCATCATTATCACTCCATCCTGTTCGGGTTCGCCTTGTTAAGGGACGAGACCGAGAGTTCTTTTGAATGGTTGTTTAGGACGTGGCTGGAAGCAATGAACTTCAAAGCACCCAAAGTGATCATCACCGATCAAGATTTGGCAATGAAGAAGGCTATTGCGACCGTCTTCCCAGACACTCGGCACAACTTGTGCACCTGGCACATAAGCAACAAATACCCGGAACGGCTGCATCACGTGTACGCAAAGTATCAAGACTTTAAACAGGATTTTGACAAGTGCGTCCTCAAGTCGTTAACGATTGAGGAATTCGAGGAGAGGTGGGAAAAGCTTGTTCGGGATTACTCATTGCAAGACAACGAGTGGCTCCAGCACTTGTACGAGCGCAAAGAGCAATGGATTGGCGTTTACACGAGGAGGTATTTTTCAGCGGGCATGAAAACGACGGGCAGGAGTGAATCCATGAATGCCACGTTCGATAGTTATGTGGGTACAGCTACCAATTTGAAGACTTTCGTTGCATCCGCACAAAAAGCGGTAGCTTCGTTGTTCGTAAAAGAAAGGGCTGCCGACTTTGCAACAACGTACAAACAAAGGAGAACGTTGCTCGAGACCCCGCTGGAGATGAACGGTGCCAAAGTCTATACGAAGGAGATCTTCTTGCTATACCAAGTAGAGCTGCGAAAATCCGGACGATACAGTATAAACAAGGTGGCAGAAATGTCTACGCGTGAGTACAAGGTTTATTCGCTCGTGAATGACCTAGTCCCTGAGAAGCTGCGCAGAATGTATACGGTGAGCCACGACACATTGACGGACTCGGTGACATGTGTTTGCAAGAAGTTTGAGTTCCATGGCATCCTGTGTAGACACGTTCTGCGGTTTTTCACCCAGAAGAATATCAGGACAATCCCCGATAAATACGTCTTGCCACGGTGGACAAAAGGTGCAAACAGGTTGCACGGTACCATTTCCTTTCCGGAGCACCCGTATACTGACTTTGAAGAATCAGAGACGCTGCGGTATAATCATCTGGTGACGATGTTCACCCGTTTGTCCGTAAAAGGTGCTGCTACAATGGTCGGTTATAAACATCTCCTCGAGGTAGCTCAGCAACAAGAGCCCATCGTCGACCAGTTGGAAGCAGCTTCAGTCACCAATGCGATTGACACCGAGCCTACGACGGGGGTATCAGAAGATGACGAGCCGGAGGAGGAAGACGACAATGATATCCGTTTGTTGGATCCAATTATATCGCAAACGAAAGGCCGCAAGAGATCTACGCGGATGAAAAGCTCTATTGAAACGGCAACTCAACCTAAAAAGCTGCGAAGGTGTGCATTGTGCAACAAAATGACCGACCACGACAAGCGGAACCATTACAAGGCACTGGGGATAAGTTCAAGGGGTTTGCAAGACGGGGAAGAAGGTGACGCCGAAGATGAGGACGAACAAGCTGCAGTGGACCTTTAATTTTTTGTACAACTTTATGACATTTGTAATAATATTCGAGGGATAATTTTTCTACCGGGTACTGGAATTTTTTTAAAATGGACCTATGAGAGGCCATCGAATCAAATCTAAAGTCTTTATTACGAGGTTTTTCTTTTATTTTGTAATCCCCGTCCGCTATACAATGTAGCGGACATCATTGACTTTGGTCTTTTACGTCCGCTATATTGTATAGCGGCCGGGTGGCATCGAAGAAAAACTTTTGGTATTTGGACGTCCGCTATCCAATGTAGCGGACGTTAGGCAGGTAAACTTTTGGTCTTCTTTACTGTCCGCTATATAATATAGCGGACGTCATAACTTTTGGCCTTTCATGTCCGCTATACAATGTAGCGGATAAGTCTATATGATATAAATTAATCATATCGGGCAATCGGCTGTTATCAGTCCAACAGTCTCTCTGCTCTCTCTGTCTGGAACATCTAGCCCAGGCCAATACTCCATCTCCGGCGACCCACAGGTGATCCACAACTCCGGCGATAAACCGTCCCCCCCTCAACGCCGACCTCGATGGCTTCTGGATCGGAGACCACCTACGATTTTATTGGCAACTTGCACCTGGCAGGCAAACACTTTTTCAAAGTCATGATGCCGGGGTTTGAGAATGAACTTGTATGCCATCCCTCTATCTCTGTATTTTCGTGTGTTAAATCTTTTGGTTAAAAACTAACCTATTTTTTGTGTATTGTGTTTGTTAGGACATACCGGAAGCCTTCACCAATCAATTTACAACAATTCATGACAGTGCAAGATTATATAGCCGCAAGGGGGCATGGCAGGTTGAAATCAAGCTGAAGCCCGGCCGACCCCAAAAAAAGCAATTCGCAGAGGGTTGGAACGTCTTCGTGCGCCAGCATGGCCTCGAACTCGGGGACTTTGTAGTATTTGAACACCTTGGGTGGTGGGATTTTGAAGTTGTAATCTTTGATCGGAGCACTTGTGAAAAAATTTCTTTCCCCCAATGTGAACCCTAATTTATGATTAATAAAATTATTTGAGTTCTTGTTGATTGTGTTTCGAAATTTTTCCTCGCTTAATTGTGTCGTTTGAAATACACTTTTGTTATAAACACTTCGAAAAATTTGGATTTTACGTCCGCGATACAATGTAGCGGACGGCACAGCAGAAACTTTTGGTCTTCATTTTACGTCCGCGAGACAATGTAGCGGACGGCGCAGCAGAAACACTTAGAAAAATTTGGTCTTCATTTTACCTCCGCGATACAATGTAGCGGACGGCGCAGCAGAAACTTTTGGTCTTCATTTTACGTCCGCGAGACAATGTAGCGGACGACGCAGCAGAAACTTTTGTTATCAACACTTAGAAAAATTTGGTCTTCATTTTACCTCCGCGATACAATGTAGCGGACGGTGCAGCAGAAACTTTTGGTCTTCATTTTACGTCCGCGAGACAATGTAGCGGACGACGCAGCAGAAACTTTTGTTATCAACACTTAGAAAAATTTGGTCTTCATTTTACCTCCGCGATACAATGTAGCGGACGACGCAGCAGAAACTTTTGTTATCAACACTTAGAAAAATTTGGTCTTCATTTTACCTCCGCGATACAATGTAGCGGACGGCGCAGCAGAAACTTTTGTTATCAACACTTAGAAAAATTTGGTCTTCATTTTACCTCCGCGAGACAATGTAGCGGACGACGGAGCAGAAACTTTTGTTATCAACACTTAGAAACTTTTGGTCTTCATTTTACCTCCGCGATACAATGTAGCGGACGGTGCAGCAGAAACTTTTGGTCTTCATTTTACGTCCGCGAGACAACGTAGCGGACGACGCAGCAGAAACTTTTGTTATCAACACTTAGAAAAATTTGGTCTTCATTTTACCTCCGCGATACAATGTAGCGGACGGCGCAGCAGAAACTTTTGGTCTTCATTTTACGTCCGCGAGACAATGTAGCGGACGGAGCAGCAGAAACTTTTGTTATCAACACTTAGAAAAATTTGGTCTTCATTTTACCTCCGCGATACAATGTAGCGGACGGCGCAGCAGAAACTTTTGGTCTTCATTTTACGTCCGCGAGACAATGTAGCGGACGACGCAGCAGAAACTTTTGTTATCAACACTTAGAAAAATTTGGTCTTCATTTTACCTCCGCGATACAATGTAGCGGACGGTGCAGCAGAAACTTTTGGTCTTCATTTTACGTCCGCGAGACAATGTAGCGGACGACGCAGCAGAAACTTTTGTTATCAACACTTAGAAAAATTTGGTCTTCATTTTACGTCCGCGATACAATGTAGCGGACGGCGCAGCAGAAACTTCTGTTACCGACACTTAGAAAAATTTGGTCTTCATTTTACGTCATCAGAAAAATCAGTATTCGACAACAGAAATCAACACAAATCAAATCACACCAACGACAACACAAATCAAATCACACCAATTGCGTACGATTTATGTAAAAACTACTGTTATGATACAATTTCAACTGGGGTCCGCATGTTGGGCCGGATTCTCGTCATTAGCCGGATTTTCTATAAACCTAACCGCTCTAGGCCGGCCTTTCATAATTTGCCAAGCCATTCTATATCTATAGCCTTCAACTTCTGCTTGGCTCCAGACGGCCGCCTTGAGGCTCTCAGAGCGACAAATGAAATCCATGTACATGCAAAGGAAGACGCCGCAGTCCGAAGTGTTACGTTGCTTGGGCCTCCTCTTCTTCAATCGCCTATTGAGATTTGGCCGCGCCGGTACGGGGACATCACGGGCACGATTGACCATTGCACAAAAAATATTCTGCGAGAAACAGAAAATGGCGTAAGACACGAGTTAAAATTTATGGCAAGATAGAATCAGAGAATTATACAGCGATCGTAATATTACCAACGCGTCCAATTGGGCTTTGTACATGTGCAGCACAGGCATCTGATGAGTATCGTCGTGGAGACTGTCGATCACCGATACGACTTTAGTTGTTGGGGAGTAGCAAACCAAGTACCAGTGGCTGTGCCCTAGAAATGGGATTAGAAACACATCGGCAACACTTGCGCTCACCGGACTATCCCTATTAATATATGCTCCTAGGTTAAAGGACGGTCTCCACTGGGCCAACTTTTTCTTCCCCCTATGTTCGACCCACTCCTGCCATTCAGACACTAGCATCTGATGAAAAAAGGCATCGAACAGAAAAACGGCCGGATAGCTCGGCTGCTGCCGACACCTTTCCCTCAGAATCTCCACGTAGGTGGAGACGACACCGGTGTCTAACCAACTCCCCGGAGCCAGCGAGGCGAGTTCTCCCCACGAGCAAATGTAATCCATGCCCTCCGGATGATCCACACTATACAACGCTTGGTCATGCGGGACGCCGCTAAAATAACGCTCTCTGATTATCTGGCATTTCTGCGGCTTTAGGGGCTTCAACGGATGCCCTTTGCGATATTGCCCTCGGGGGTCGACCGGGGGGTATTGCACTCCTCGGGGGGGTCGACGGGGGATATTGCACTCCTTCGGGGGGGTCGACCGGGGGGTATTGCACTCCTCGGGGGGGTCGACGGGGGGATATTGCACTCCTTCGGGGGGGTCGACGGGGGGATATTGCACTCCTTCGGGGGGGTCGACGGGGGGATATTGCACTCCTTCAGGGGGGTCAACGGGGGGGTATTGCCCGCCTTCGGCAATAGATGGTCCTGCCCACGGGACAATGGGCAGACTGATGTTTCCGAAAATCCAGTCTTGCGTGACTTGACTCTGGGAGAGGGGTTGGGGTTCCGAATCCAATCGTAAAGAGAAGGAGGGCGCACTGTAATAATCCCACGGCGCTTGAGCCTGGCCCATGGTGCTTGGCGGTCCCCAATCACCAGCCATCTCTGGTACAGAGGGAAAACCATATCCCTGGCTCACTCCCGAAGTCTGTCCCGAGGGATCGGTGCATCCCTCGGGAACAAACGGCCGCTGCCACCCCGGATAACCCATTCCCGGGTTTGGCTGTCCCGATGCTTGCCGCAAAAAATTCCCGCAGCCAACCGCCAACGCTTCAGCCTGTTGGCGAAGCTCCTCGCCCATGGCATCCACCAAATCCTTCCGCTCGCTCAACTTCTGGAAGAAGGCGAACGAGGCATTAACCTACATCCAGAGAGATAATAAATAAGTAACTTCGTACACACTTAGAATGATCAAGTTCAATTAGAAGCACTGGTTGGGCAACTTACCAGATTGTATGCCATGTGCTCATCGATCTGACCCCTAGGGTGGTACTTCTCCCCGCGTTCAAACCTTACTGGAGCTACTCTCCTCCGGGTGATGCGGTAGTACCACTCGTTGTACTGTTCGATACTGATGACGGGGTCAGGCTCCGACACAATGGCCGCCAGCGTGTCCTGCCAAGAATTCCAGACCTCAATTTCACGCGCGCACAACTCGTGCGCATTCGCCCTGCCAAACAGTCCGACACCCGGTGGGTTCCTGTTAAGCCTCATATCTGGCGCACCGGCTGGCAACCCCTGCAGGCAGTCAAAATGGCGCATAGCGCGATCCGGCAGCTGCCACTCTGCGACCTCGAAGTGGATCAGGGGTGTGCGTTGCAACCCGGAGAGCGTGAAGACGAACGACTCTCCCACCCGTCGCGCCAAACGTTTGTACGGTGCCCATCGCATCTGGCCAGGAGATAACGAGTCGAGCTCCCCGATAGTATGAAATGTTGTGATGGGGATCGTCTCTCCTCTCGTAGTGGGTTTCCTTCCGGCTGTACTCCCAGGCGCACAACCGAGGCCACACATTATCTGTTCCGTCCCTACGCCTGGGTGCGCCGGTAGCAAGGTGTTCATAAGACCACACCTGAGAGCAAAGACATTGAAAAAAGTATCGTCAACATTTATTGTCCATTCAACAACAAAAAAAAACAACAAAGAGCACGTAATGAAGAATTGTATGATATACCTGCAATAGCGAGAGACATGCACATATCGCTTTGGAGTCGGGCCTCGTTGCCTTGTGCAATGCTCGGTACAGGTATGCAAGAGTTGCTGCACCCCAGGCATAATCCCCAACCTCAGCCAGGTTACGCAAAAACGGTATATATTTGACGCTGACCGTGTTCTTCGACGTCGTTGGGAATAATATTGCCCCCATCACCCACAAGAGGAAGGCTTGTGTGTACAGCACAAGGTCATGGCCCGTATAGTTTTCCGGCAAAACCCCGTAGGTATCTACCAACCACTTCAACTTGATACCGCCACTGCTAAATCCATCCTGGGGTACCGAAGTAAAGAAGTCCCTAGCGGTCCTCTTATTCGTTGCTTCGGACGGATGAGCTATTACCGGCCGCCCCGTCACCGGTAACCCTAAGATGAACCCTACATCTTCTAGGGTAATTGTCATCTCTCCGAGAGGGAAGTGAAACGTATTCGTTTCACTTCTCCACCTTTCAACAAGGGCACCTATTAAGTGCCGGTCAAGTTGTTGAAAGATCTGCCCATGCGTGAAAATCCCAAACCCAATCCCACGCAGTAATCTTTTCTGGGTTCTGTTCAATTTCCAGGCGTTGAAATTATCGCTTACTTCTACCGTGTTGACAAGTGCTCTTTCCTACGAATTAATAAATATTATTTAAGCAAAATAAACACTATACAACGTTCGCAACTGAAATACGTAAGCAAAATAAACGATATAAACGATAAAATAAGTATCTTACTCCACCATCCCATATGAGCGTACTGATATGGGATGCTTGGTCATATAATACGGACGAATCTTCTGGTCCAGGGTTGAAATCCATTTTTTGCAACTGAAATAATGGAAAGAGGGCAAGGTTGGAAGCGTAAACATTCCCAAACATACAACGCTAGCATATTCAGCGCTAGCATGTGATCAGATAATACGCAATACACATATATAATATATATGTATATACATTGACAAACGCTAGCATAGTGCCTATCTACTTGCCAACGCCGCAAGATGAACTCTAGATTATGAACAAAGTAAGGATTAGTTTGTGAACTTACGTGATTGATGAGACGATTAAAGGATTTCTTGCAAAGAAATTGCGCCGATCTACTTGCCAACGCCGCTGGTTTGATCGTGAGAAGAAGGAATAGTTTGATTGTGAGAAGAAGGAATACTTTGATTGTGAGAAGAAGGAATGAATAGAAGTTTAGAAGTATTCGAATGCTTGCCAACGTCCGCTACACTGTGTTGCGGACGCTGGGATAACGACAAAGTAACAGACGTGCATCGACTGATGTGACAACTGTCAGGGGGAAGTGGGTGGTTTGACGGACACAGTCGTCCGCTAGACAGTGTAGCGGACTACTTTTGTTGGCCCAAGAATGTCGTCCGCTAGACTGTGTAGCGGACGGGTGAGCGAGGGCAAGATGGTAAAAAGAGCCGTCCGCGAGACTGTGTAGCGGACGACTGACAGCGCCGCAAAAAAAAGTGATCTGGACCGTCCATCCCTTCGGGATGGACGGCCAGATCGCGCTGGCAAGATATCCTATTTTGCCTACGCGGTCAAGGGATCAGCTCCCTATATATATATATATATATATACATATATATATACATATATTTATATATATATATATATATATATATATATATGGGAGCTGATCCGTTGAGAGCATGGGCAAAATAGGAGAAGTTGCAAACGCGATCTGACCGTCCATCCCGAAAGATGGACGGGCCAGATCGCGCCTTTTTCGAAAGCTGTCAGTCGTCCGCCATACAGTATGGCGGACAGGTTTTTTTACCAAATTGCCCCTCCGCGCCTGTCTGCTAAACTGTATGGCGGAGGACATTAAAGTCCTGATGGGAGACAGCCAAAAAGACGTCCGCGATACTGTGTACCGGACGTCCATGGGCTGACACATGTCCTTAGGCTGACACCTTTTTGCCCCAACACTTAAAGTTTTTTTTTTCGGCCCTATGTACGTCCGCTATACTATATGGCGGACAGTCAAGGAGAAGGAAGCCTCCCCAACACTTAGTTTTTTTTTCGGCCCTATGTACGTCCGCTAAACTATATAGCGGACAGTCAAGCAGAAGGAAGCCGAATTTCGGCCCTATGTACGTCCGCCATATAGTATAGCGGACGTACATAGGGCCGAAAAAAAAAACTTTAAGTGTTGGGGCAAAAAGGTGTCAGCCTAAGGACAGGTGTCAGCCTAAGGACAGGTGTCAGCCTAGGGACGTCCGGTACACAGTATCGCGGACGTCTTTTTGGCTGTCTCCCATCAAGACTTTAATGTCCTCCGCCATACAGTTTAGCGGACAGGCGCGGAGGGGCAATTTGGTAAAAAAACCCGTCCGCCATACTGTATGGCGGACGACTGACAGCTTTCGAAAAAGGCGCGATCTGGCCCGTCCATCTTTCGGGATGGACGGTCAGATCGCGCTTGCAACTTCTCCTATTTTGCCCACGCTCTCAACGGATCAGCTCCCTATATATATATATATATATATATATATATATATATATATATATATATATATATATATAGTTGCCGGCAGAGTGAAGAGCAACCGCCAAATTCACTGGCCGATTTTGCCTGAACACCAAATTCTTCTCAGACCCATCACCAGCAGTCGCTTAAATCATAGAAAACTTCCTGGAGTTGTTGGTTGGCTTGGCGGCGGAGAGGGATGTGACCGGAGAAGCCATGGCTCCGACGAGGAACTGAGAAAAAGAGCGACAATCGGAGTAGGGGTAATGGTCAGAGAAGAAGTTGGAGACCAGGGTCTTGGGGCCGGGGCTCAGGCCGTGTCCGCCGGTGAAGAGGGTCTCGAAGGGGGAGGATGGAGGCGGTGGACGGAGAAGACAGCTGAGAAGTCGTGCGGTCGACGGATTTCAGGCTGTGACGGAGCATGGGAGGTTGCTGCCGGTGGTGGGTGAAACATGAAGAGTCGCTCCGGCAGCTGCGGCAATGGTGTTGACGAGAAAGAAGAAGAAAATTGGGGTGGGTCCCATTCATTTTAGTCCAAACCCATCAAGATTGATTATATACCCTCCCCCCCCCCCAGGGTACAGAATTATCCCACTCTAGTGGGATAAAACATGTCTGACGGATACTATATCCAACCTTTAAATGCACGACTAAACGCCGTATATGATTTTTTTTATCCTATCTGGAGCCCTTATCCTTATCGCCAAATACAGCCCCAAGGTCCGAATTGGGATGTGCCTTATATTTTATAACAGTTCCGGTGACATCTTTCTTCTTACTGTGATGTGCATTCTTCAAATACAATTTTCCAAAAAGTATCAAGAAACGGCGATATCAAATGGTAATATTAGGTTCTTTAATAAGCGCAAATAACTATAAGCTGTCTCTCAAATTTCAATATGATGAATCAATCTCGGTTGTTACAAATAACTAGATGTTGGTACCTTAACAAGTTCTTATTGAGAGTTCAAAACAATGACGGGGTAGGCATAAGTAATTCGAAACATGGAAGTGTCGGATACTGTACATTATTTTCCCAAAGGATTCTTATAAAAAAAAAAAAGAGTTTATTGTATATTGTTAACAACCCTTTGCATTTCATGGCTTTTGTAATCAATTCAGCATAAAGCATTTGAACTAATTGTTTTATTTATATATGCATTGAGGACTTGGTGCTCCCCATAAATTATTTGTGTTAGTCTTAAGTTTCAAATCAGAGGACTATAAAGATACTTCATGCTCGTAATTAACTTTTGTGAGTATGCTCTATACATATGCAAAAAGATATGTGCGGGCCTATGGTTTCGCCACCGCATAAGGTCTCTTGCAAATAGATTAATGAAAATAAGTACTTATGAGTTTATCGACAGTAAAATATTACCTCACATTTGATGTGAGATATCGCATTTTTCTCTTTCTTATATCTAGCTTCCTCTTAAGGCCTAATCTCAACCTTACTAACACACAATCTATAATATTTCTCTTTAGCCATTTGGATAATACCAGCAACCCAACTTGATTGGCGTGATTTTATTAAATTTTCGTGTCCCGACCTATAACAATCTGATTGGATAATTCGGTTCGAGCTTCCGAGAGTCGGCTCTGATACCACCTTCACGGCCTAGTTCATGACCCAACACATGGCAATGCCTCCTTAAAAAATGGTTAGTCAAAATAGGTCTTTATGAGTTCATGGACAGAGACTTGTAAAGCCGATGAAATATTATCTTACATTCACTGCAGAATATCACATTTATCTAGTCGAGTTGTCGGATGTTGGGACACGAAAGGCATACTTGAATCAGACCGATCAGAAGATTGCCGGTATTATTCAACAATAACTTGATATTGGTAGTACTCTGGGAGCATGAACATCCCAAATATGAGATATGAGTGGAGAAATTGTGACATGAACCTTTTGACCAACATAACTTGATCGAGAGCTTAGTTATGAACTATAAAAGCATCCACTTATTTTAGCTTGTCACATTCGTTTTTACAAAAACCAAATACGGAGTAGTAAAATGTACAAACACGGGTGAGTTCAAACTGTTCATATCGTTTCGAACTGTTTATACCGAACAAACCAATCAAATCCAGTCCGAACTGTCAAAAAAGCTTAATGGTTTTATTTTATATTTTCCAAACTGACTTTAGCTCGATTTGGTTCACAGATTACTATTTTTGAAACCGATAATAAACTTAACTAAATCAATTTTATGATATGCTCAGAAAATTTTATATGCGTTGGTTACATTCATCCACACGCTGTTAAGCAAAACAAACTAAACAAAAATTAATAAAAAGAAAAGCAAGATCTATGAAAGTTTCTTTAGTACATCGGTGGCGAATGCATACTTCACCTTTATTTTGCTTTTGTGATTCTCGAATGATATTCATTTTTTATGTTAGTATAAATACATGGGCGTTGAATTATAAGATGATCATAGGAAATCCATCTAAACTAAAAAAATTCATTTTTGTGTAATATTTGAATCGCGTAATAGGTATAGAAAGGGTAAAAAACTTCAAATAGACTCAAATCGATATAAATCGACCAAACCGAACTGTTCAAACTGAATAAACCGACGAATCATAAAAAGGGATTATGATTTGTTTGGTTCGATTTAGACTTTTTCAAACTAACAAACCACATTTCGATTCGCAATTTGATCCTACAATCGAACTAAAGCGAACTATTTTAGACTTTTTCAAATCAATGAATTACATTTCAATTTGCAATTTGATCCTAAAGTCAAATTAAATCGAAGCATTCTCACCGTTATTTGTTATCATTACTCTCTTTGTTTATTTTAGACAACTTTTTAAAGTAAAATTTCTTAAATCGAAACACAAATATAAGTAGCAAAGCCAACCTTATTCATTTCAATTGCACTATTAGAATGTCAAAAAAGTAGTATCACCGCCATTTTATGAGGGGCTCTGGGATTTTCCTGCGAATGTGCTTTTCGGATGGCATTTCAAGGATTCGGAAAGAACTCCGGCCCAGCTGCTCCGCCGCAATCGCAACCGGCGTTTGGCTTCCCTGCGCCGTTCTCCGCCGCTCCAAGGTACTCGCTCTCACAGACAGTGATTCATATACGAGGGTTTCTGTTGGATGTAATCTGTCATTTCAAGGAACTATAGTTCTCTTCTCGTACCCTTTAAGTAGTAGCCTGATTTTGAGTTAGGTTTGGGTGAAAGCTAGAAAGCTATTCAGTTTCCACTTGGCAGCCAAACTTGCCGTAATTTTGGAGTTAATTTACGTTTAAACTGATACTCCCCCCATCTCATAATTCTTGTCCCCTCTCACTTTTTGAGAGTATCTAGTTTATAAATTAAACATCAAACATTGACTTGA
Organism: Escallonia rubra; assembly: GCA_033065855.1. NCBI lineage: Eukaryota > Viridiplantae > Streptophyta > Magnoliopsida > Escalloniales > Escalloniaceae > Escallonia > Escallonia rubra. Next base: position 13,030 of record JAVXUO010001392.1, read on the forward strand.
GTATTGCTTGACAAGTCAAATTAGGGCAAAAAGAACTAGTAAAGTCGGTTTTTACAAATTAGGGATTGGGCACATACCCCCCCAACCCAATTTCATTAGTTTTCTCCCCTAGGTTATAACTAACCTGAATTTAAACTCAGATACTAATTAGAGACTGTAGTTGTTGCTTGAGAAGTTAAACTAGGGCAAATTCAACGAGTGAAGTTAAGGTTTACGCGTCCAACTTCTAATCTAGGTATTTGCAAGAAGTCGAGGGGGACAGTTTTTTGAAATGGAGGGAGTACTAGTGAATGTAATGCTGCTTTATAGGATACTGAGGGGTAAAAAGGCACCATCTAACTAAAGTGCCCTAGAAATTCTCCACAAGTGGTAGAAGGCTCGCAATCCCTCCTTGACCACCATTAAAGTTCCTGGCTAATGCATGACACACTTTAACTTTCTTAGCCCTAGGAGGCTCTAGTTTGGCTCTATTTTGGGGCCGTAATGTCGGAGGGATGAATGCTTTAAAACTTTATTAGAAGCCTCATAGTTCTACCTTCTTTGTCCGGGCTTTCAGAGAGTTGGGATAACTGTGGTGGTTCTTTGGTTGCATTTAAATCATGCTGGTCACCGAATTATTACCGAGGAGGTTTTATGCTTCCTAGAGTTCGTTGCATGGTGGTCTGAGGTTATTCGCTAAGGTGAAAAGGATTTTGCTGACACAAATGGTATTAAATTCAGTGACCTCTAGGATCCAAGAGGAAGTGATCAACACCAATTAGCATATGCATAAATGCAAATATATGGAGATTTCATCTTGACCAAGTTAAGTTTCACAATTGATTTTCACATATTAGTCGAGTTTTTAGTCAGAAGAAGCAGTAGGATTTCTGATAGTAAATAGCATTCCATATGAACACCATTAATTAGTTTGAAGATGCATACAGTTTCTATACCCTTAATAACAGAATATGAGTAACATTGTTGACATAAAAGTCACAGAATTACTAAAAATTGGTGCGTAAAAGCTTTGCTGAGCAGGTGTATTAGTCAGCTCTTGGGAGTTGATTTAATTGAAAAAGAAAGACAAATATAGAAATGCGTGCTGCCTCACTATAAAGAACCGACACAGGATAATGCATTGACCTATCCGGATGGGTGATTAAAAGTCATACTTTTGTGATACGGAAATTTGAAGCTACAGAAGAAACAGATTCACATCCTTAGGTTTTTGAATGTAACCACTTGGTTACATGTTCTTCATACAACTCTGTGGGACTTTTTTGATGTACTAAATCACGTGATTTGTAGCTTTTCATAGTTTGGTCATTTTTTTTTCGAACTGGTTAATACGAGGAGTATGTGAAAGTTTGTTCTGAGGGTGGTCATGGTGATACTTATGCCTTTTGTAAGTGGCATGTCGCGATTCTGTTAGTGTGTGTCTTCTTGCTTTTCTGGCTTCGTCTAACCTTCCATTCATATGTAAGTTCCTTTGGCGTGGGAAAAGAGAAAAAACACATCAATTCAAATAAAGACAGGAAAAGTTATTTATTTACCTATTCGAGGTTATATTACATATCTCATGTCAGTGACTGAAGAAGGTAAGTACATTGGACGCTCAAGAGTTTATCACAGACATGTTCAAACACAAAGAATCTGAAATTCACGGTAACCTCAAAAGCAAGGGAAACTTTTCATTATATGGCTTAGAAACTGAACTGTTATATAATGTTCCATCCTGGAAGTCTATTACCTTCGAGGCCTCGCAGTTCTATGTTGCTTTTACCGAAGTATTAAAGTCATGTCGAGGTGCTTACTAGCAGCTTCCACAAGAAAATAACTGGTTTCCTGATATCTTATAATCAATTGTCTTTGAGTGCTCTTTCTCCTTTTTGCTTAGTACAACGGAATTAACCATTTTCCCTTTTCATTAATTGTAGCCACTCAGTTCCTCCGGGGCAATCATCGTTTTCAGTTTATAGAAGTAGTCATTCCGTGGATGACACTGGTTCTTTGGGTGAAGCTCAAAGGTAAAAATAATATTCACCTGAACTCTATGTGCACGTGTTCTTTGCTCGCGCATTGTATATTTAATTATTTGATTATGTATGCACGCTTTGATAAAGTTTAAGTTCTTAATCAGCTCCTGCCATTTATAAGTTTGTCTACCTGTACAATAAAAATGGATAGTATGTCTGGGTTATAAATGAAGACAATGCTAGACCATTTCTTAAAAGAAAAAGGAAGAGAATGCTCTATCAGGTGGTGTAGTAAAGAATAATGTAAGTTATTTATAAGTAATGGGACCTACCTTGTGGTTGTTAGCTAGTCGAGACCACATGCGCGCATTTATATGCCTAAGAACATATAGGCTTGATGCCTGGAGGTGGATGCTTTCCTTCAAGCCCTTTTCTGATCGTGGACTAGCAGGTGGCTTAGCTATGATAGGAGACAGTTAGATACAGTAGGAACTAGGAAGTCATATCTGGCAGGATAAAGGCCTAACTTGTCCAGTTTTTTGACCAAGTCAGATAAATGACCTGATATCGAGCTAAACTTCCATTTCAAAATCAACCTTATTCCATGGAACATGTGAATAGAATTTAAATGTTAAAAGATTAATAGTAGAGCAATAATAGCTGAGCTTTGGATTTCATTAGAGATTAATCGGATTGCGGATGAAATTAGGAGACGTATAAAGATACTTTGTTGAGGTAGAAGTCAGGTGGTGTGGCAGCATTAGAAAATCAACTCAGTTTTGAATCGTGGTTTTCCTACTTCGGCTGAATCTACTCTCCATCAATACCTCGAACTAAGCCAAGCCAGAATCATATGGGCTGATCAAACTGATGAACCTTGTACGGCTAGGATAATGGTTCCATAAACCTTCATTTTCCTTGGCCTAATAGCCTCACCTAAATTTCCATTATGTTTAGTGCCTGGTTTGGTCTTCCTTGGTTGGTCATTTGCTTGATAAACAGGAAAATGGATTTTTGTTAAAAGCATTGGATCAATTATATTACGTGCATTTTTACTCATCTATCCAGTAACTTGATTACTTAATTTGGATGGTACCAAATAGTGTTTGTTTCTTAGACCTTTCTGTCTAATGCTCATCTTTTTTCGGTACAGTTCTCCTTCATCTTATTCTATATGGGGTAATCAGTCCAAATTTCCCAGCAATTTGGCCAACTCACTGAAACCACAGGACCTGCCCTTGGTTCCTTCTGTTGGTACTTACGATTCTGGAAGAAATTTCCCAAGCAAGCATGCAAATGTTCAGGCCCCAAAACAAACCAGGTCGCCACCCATAGCATACACGAGTGAAATTTTTGGGGAAGATTCACCTCTTGATCGAAATGATACTAACGGGTAAATATTATCAGCAGAATTTCAGTTTGTTGTCCTTTTTGGTTTTTTGGTTGTTTGCGTTGCTTTAGGTCCCTTCTACGGGAAGCTATGTTCCTACTTTTTCCCCCTGTGGTTTAGAAGTGTTGAAAGCATTTCTTTGTTTCCTTTACTCATACTGTTTAGATCAATATTTCCTATTGTATATGCTTATGGACGATATACGTGGATCAAGTCATGACGGATGCTTTACGATGGCATTTAAAAAAGTCCATGTTTGCAATTTGAGCTATTATATGTTATATGGTGAACAGTTTGAAATGTGGCTATGAGAATGTCTTTTCGCCTTTTAAGAGGAAAGAAGCCTTTTCTATTGAAGGTAGTTTTTGTTTAAGGCTTAAGCTCGACAATATTATGTTAAGAGCTTAACTCATTCTTGAGTATTTACCAATATTTAAAGCTTGAAGTCCTTATTGAAGCAGCATTTGATCCTTACATAGTTTAAATGGATCCGACCTTAGCTTGTTTGTCTATGCCTCTGCATCATAAACTCAGGCTTGCAGGCTGGGAAAGAAAAAAAGGTAGGGGTGAGGATTGAGTGGGGCGGAGAGCAAAGCAAAAGTGCAAAACGAAAGTTTGTAAACAAAACTTCTGTTTACGTTCCCTTTGCATCTGTACTGTTGTTACATGAAACTTTTGGTGTATATAAGGGGGAAAGATTATCATAGAAATCTTCTAGGAGATTGAAGGCTGCTGTGAATGCTATGTATTCTACATCGTTGATAGTAGACAAAATTTAGAAACTAAATCACAGGTGTTTGCTGCATCATTTAATTCGAGGGCAAGCGTGACGGATTGGATTTCAGTTCATTAGACCAGAACGCTGGGGATATGCTTGAAGCTCCCTTTAGGGAGGAGGAAATCTGTGGTGCCTTGCATGGAATTTCTGGTGTCCAGGTTGCTTTAACAAGTCTTTCTTCCAGCATTGTTGGTCAGTTGTGACGGAATGTGTACTTGCTTTCTTCCGTTCCTTTTATGAGCTTGGTTCTTTTGATTCCGGCAGGAGGCGCAGTGGATTTCAAGGACTTCAGACCATTTAGCTTGGTGGGAAGTGTGTATAAGTTGCTATGGCAAAGTTCTTGCCAACAGATTGCAGAAAAAATTTGGGTTGCTGTGTTGGTTGCGGATGAATGCTTGGATTCTTGCAAGCTTCTGGGGTTTTAGGTCCTTATCTGCAAGCTTGACATCGTGGAAGTGTATGATCATGTGAATTGGATTTTCTTGTCTTACTTGTTGGAGAGATTGGATTTTGGCAGCAAGTGTAGGGTCTAGATAGAATTATGTTTATCTACAGTGTGCAGTATATGGTTTTGACTTTAAATCAATGACTTCCCAGCTAGTTTCTTCCGGCTATTTCCTATGTTATTCGTCAATGTTATGGAGGCCTTGAGCCGGTTGCTGGTACGTTCAGGGCTGGGGAGGTTGCAGATTCTGGCTTGTTCGTTTCTCATCTTTCATTCACTGATGATACTTTCTTATTTTCTGATGCCGAGGAGGATCTGCTCCGTCACCTCAGGCTGGTTCTTTTGTTCTTTCAAGCTTGCTTGGGGCTCAAGATAAATGTATCTAAGAGTGAGCTCTTACCGGCAGGGAAGGTCCCTAATGTTAATATCCTTGCTCAGTCTATTAGCTGTAGACTGGGCAGCCTCCGAACCTCCTCTTGGGTCTTCTTTTGGGCTCTTTCCACAAGGATAAGGCTTGTTTAGGCCTTTAGTTGAGCAGCTTGAGAGGAGATTGACAGGATGGAAGATTCAGTACCTGTGGAAAGGGGGTCGTCTTACTTTACTCAAAAGCATACTACATAGCTTACCACTTACTTCATATCCTTGGTTGAGATTCCGGCATCAGTTGCAGAGTTTGGAAAGACTTGAATGGAAGTTTCTTTCGGAAGGTTTGGGGGAAGTAAAAAATTATCATTTGGTAGATTGGGAGGTAGTATTTCCCCTTCTTGGGAAAGTGGTTGTGGAGATACATGTTAGATCGTGACGCTTTGTGGACACGCTCTATGATTGGTAAGTTTGGGTAGGTGCCGCCTTGAGCACCTAATCAGAGGAGGGCTTATGGACGGTAGTTTGTAGGTGCTTATTAGAAAGAGGTGACTTTGTTCAAGAGGTTCATTTACTTTGCGATTCTCAGGTGAGGCTCTGGATAGGATGGGTGGTGTGGGGAGGAAGAGCTGTCTAGCTCATTTCCTTCTTTGTTCTCGTTGGCGCCCAGTAAGGAGGTTTTGGTAGTGGACTATCTGTCGATTACTGGGGGAGGATATTTCGTGGTGTCCGGTCTTATATTCCTGACCTTTTCCAGGCAGACTGCTTTGCAGTTCCTTGTGTGCAATTTGGAGACCAAGGAAGAGATGCTGTTTCAGGTGATGTATGGTTTGAAAAATAAGTGTTAGAAGTCATTATAAAAACAACAGGACCTACTTTGTGGCTGTGAAGATAGTGGAGAATTCATGCATGCACATGCAATGGGCTTGATGGCTATATGTGAATGGTTTCCAATCCTTGTTTATGTCACTGACTAGATCAGGCAGATAGGATAGCAAGGCTGGATACTGTAGGAAGTCATATCTGACAGGATAAAGGCATAACTCATCCAGTCTTTGGAGAAAGTCGGATTAATGACATTGTATCAGTTTTAATTCGCAAAAGTACGACGAAAGAAAATTTTATTTCAAATCCAACCTAAGAAAAATCTTGGTAGTGTAGTAATAGCTGAGCTATTGAATGGATTACATCGGATTGAGCTGGTGTGGCAGAACTAGAAAACCAACTCAGTTTGAGTTGTGGTGTTCCTGGTTCGGGTGGATGTACATTCCATCGATACCTAGAATCAAACCAAGCCCAGCTATGCATGGACTGACCAAACTGATAAACCTTGTAGCTAGGATTATGGTTACACAATCATTTGCCTCGCCCTGTTAGCGTCACCATCTAAGAAGTCCATTACAGTTAGTGTGTGGTTTGGTCTACGTTGGTTGCTCCTTTGCTTGGTTAATGATGAAATAGAATCCTTAAAAGATTTGGTTAACGACTATCATGTGCATTTTGTTCCTCTATCCAGCAAATTACATAATTTTGATGATACTTCCATGTTCTCTTTATCTTTAGACCTCTCTCTATAATTCTCATCTCTTTTTCTTGTACAGGCCTCTTTCAGCTCACTCTATATGGGGTAATCAGTCCAAGATCCCCAGCAATATGGCCAACTCAACTACTCAAGAACACCTGCCCTTAATTTCTTCTGTTGGCACTTATGATTCTGGAAGAAATTTCCAAGCCAAGCATGCAGATGTTCAAGCCCCAAAGCTAACCAGGTCGCCACCTATAGCATATACAAGTGAAATATTCGGGGAAGATTCACCTTTTGATCAAAACGATTCTAAAAGGTAAAGGTAATTAGCAGAATTTCAGTTTGTTGTCATTTCCAGTTGCTTGCATTTCCTTACGCACCTACTGTGGGAAGCTATGATGCCTAACTTGTGGACGTGTGACGATGGCAATAATAGAGGTTGAAAAAAATCGCTTTGCGCAATTTGAGCTGAAAAAGTTTTGGATGTTACATGTAAAAAAGTTGAACATGTGGTTCAAGCTCAATGATAATATAACAAGAGCGTTACTAATTATTGTATATAACCTCATATTGGAAGCTTGAAGTCATATAGAGAGAGTGTAAAAGGATCCTAGGTTGTTTGTCGACGCCTCTGATCTTGAATTCTCAATAAGAGGTATTGAGAGGCAGGCAATAGGGGAAGAAAAAGGGTTGGGGTGGTGGGGTTAAATGGGTGTGCTTTACCTCCAGCTACGTCTGAGCTGTCGCTACTTTTGGTTTATACGATGGAAAGTTTCTAGGAGACCGATGGCTAGTGTAATTGCATCCCAAATAGTAGTGATTCCAATTTTATATTTCTTACTCGAACGCCATGGTGGTCATTGTCATGTCATGAGCCAATCGTTGATTGTGCTCTTTCTCTGTACTTTTGAGTCCTATATAATGATTTTTGGTTCAGCAAAAACGAACACCTTCATTTGGTAGGTGCCACGTTGAGCAACTAAATCTTAGGTGTGTGCTGCATCATATGACCAAAGGGCTTTCAAATATGGGAAAATTGCATAAACTACCCTCATGGTTTGGTAGAGTTGCAGATAGCCCCCCTGTAGTTAGAGAAGTTGCAAAAGAGACAGCTGAGGTGCCAATGATGTTGGAACTGTTAGAAAAATCGTACGGCATGTGATGCTCACGCTATTGAGAAGTGCGTTTCGTAGAGATTAATACATGAAATCCGTTTCTTTTTCTTCCCCTCATGTCCCAATTTCTTCTCCATTCGAACCTAAGCTAACCATAGCCGCCTCCCTCACTAACACAGGCCCATCCACCACCACCATCCATGTCTGCCACCGGCCTAGCCTTGTGCGTCACCGCAATCAGCCCCACCCAATCTCATCGCCGCCACCTACCCAACCCAATCCAGCCGCTGCTATCAGCCCCACCCAATCTGCCGCCGCCATTAGCCCTACCCCTACCCAATCCTGTCGCCACCATCAACCCCAACCAATGCGCTGCTGCCTTCAGCCCCACCAATTCCGCTGCTGCCATCACCACCCCAACCTGCAGCCGCGACCAGCTCCATCTCAGCCCCAACCTCTCACTCTGGTTGCCACCACAGCCCTGCTGCCATCGCCCCATCTTCTCATAATCACTGCCTCGTCCCCCACCACCACTACTTATACCCACCACTCAACAAACCTTAGATTTACCTACATTGCACAAACTCTAGATCTATTTACTAATATTGCACAAACACTAGATTCATGTACCAACATCACAAACCCTGGAAAACCCTAGATCTATATTGATGTTAATCTAGGGTTTTGTTGTTCGCATGAGTCCACGCATGCCGGCCGCCCCCTCTTCTCATCGCTTCTGTTGCACAGAAACAACAAAAGTGATCTTAAGCTGTGTTTGGCGCATCGGATTATAAAGTGGGATAGGACGGTATAAGGAAGGATAAGCCAAGATAATATATCCTGTCGGATAAGGCCAAATAAGCTACAAATCCTATCCTACGTTTTGACAAAATCTAGATTATAGGCGTAAGGACTATCTTGTCGCCATCACCATGGCAGCAACCACCATCTGACTATCCTAAACCCACCACCACACCATCAATGCCATCAACCCACCACCACATCAGGACCCTCATCACCACCACCATCAACACGCCACCACATCAGCGAGCCCACCACCACCAATCGCCACCAACCTCCCATCACCCTCCACTATTCCCCCCCCTCTCACTCTCTCTCTCTCTGACAGACACCACCACGGCACCACCAATGGCCTCCAACCTCACCTGGAACGAGAAGAGAAGTTCTGCGACGAGGATGGGAGGCGGGTGCTCTGCCAGCGGTGGGTGGTGGTGCTCCTCTTCTTCTGTAATGGCCCGTCATTTTTTATCCCAAGGGCCTTGGATAAAAATAAAACCATCTCCCGTCGTACAGAATTATCCCACTCCATTGGGATAAAAGCAGTCCAACGGATTAGTTATCCGCCCCTAAAATGCGTGCCCAAACGCCTGATGGGATTATGTTTATCCTATTCGGAGCTCTTATCCGGCGCGCCAAACACAGCCTTAGGATTTTTATATAAGGGTATCTTGTACTTTTTCTTCATTCTGTTACGGGAATCGTCGGATTCAACACTTATTATTGTGATCCCAGGTGTCCCTTTGCGACTTTTCTAACTCCATGGGGGCTTTCTGCAACGAGGCTGAACAACGAGGGTATTTTATGCAATAATCCCTTCAACTAATGTGACTAAGAATAAACAACATGTTATCTTCATTTCTCCCTCACTCTTGTGTTTGCCTTTTGTTTTCTTTTCTCTCCTCCCCCCTCCCCCCCCCCTTCTTCTCTCTCCCTACCCTTCTACCACCATCCCACCCCAAGGACCCCAAATTTACTTAAGCTGTTTTCAACACATGTTTTACAGGCCTTCGTTATCTCCTCCCAGAATGGATTTTAGGTCAAGTAGTCGTTCCAGTGGTCCAGAATCTCGAAGCCACCGTTTGTCACCACCACCTGCACGTGTTGATGCTGAAGCTGCTAAAACTAAGTCGATGAACTTCCCTGCACCAAAAAGGACTAGATCACCTTCTTTACCTTCATCTGATCAAATTTATCAGGGTAACTCCTACTCCGCAGAAGATGATGATGAACGGTAAGACAGTATATGCCATTACTCCAGTTATTGTCTGTTCATCGTGTGCTTCATTAAGTTTTGATTCGTTATGTTTCCAATGTCATTTTTTTTTAACTCTTGCAGAGAATCCCAAGCGAAAGCAAAACGATTGGCCCGCTTCAAGGACGAACTAAGCCAACCCGTGCAAAGTACTGTTGGCAGTGAAAACCAGAAAGTCCCTGTGAAGAGGCATGGCCAGCTTATGGCGGAGAAGCGAAAAGTTACTGGGGAACCTGCGGATATGGCAGGGGATTTTCTCAGTGGCAATGTTTCCTCTGATTACGAAGGCCTGGAGTCATCCACTATCATAGTTGGTCTCTGTCCAGATATGTGTCCTGGTACGGCCTTCAACTTTTTGATCACATGGCAAGATTTTCACGTGATTCAGCTGTGCAAATATACGTGGTTATTGGATTTAAACTGATGTTACTTGTTACTAACAAGATCCCTCAATATAGATTGAGTTAAGCTGTTTCTATAGAGTGGAACAAGGAGGCCTCAAGTCTTCCAAAAAAGATCTGTGTAGATTTAACCATAACAGGACAGAGAAAGAAAAGAATAAGAATACCAATTGCGAAGAACATGCTGACTGATAGATTGGAGGGTTTTAATTGTTGCTGCATCTTTCAGAGTCCGAAAGAGCAGAACGAGAGAGGAAAGGAGATCTTGACCAGTATGAGCGCTTTGGTGGGGATAGAAATCAGACCAGTGAATCTCTCGCGGTTAAGAAGGTATATATACTTGTCAAGCAACTCCCAAAATTCCCCACACCCCAAAAGAAATTTTAACACATCTAATATAATTCTTTCAGTACACTAGGACAGCAGAAAGAGAAGCAGATCTTATTCGACCCATGGCGATCCTGCAGAAGACTATGGATTATCTTCTAGATCTCCTGGAGCAGCCTTATGATGAGAGGTTTCTCAGTTTGTATAACTTTTTGTGGGATAGGATGCGGGCAATTCGGATGGACCTCAGGATGCAGCATATATTTGACCTACAGGCAATCACTATGCTGGAGCAGATGGTCTGTCCTTTTTCTGAGAGCTTTAATTTATCTGTTCAAATAGTTGCATGTTATTGGCATTATGACTTGGTAGTTTAACAAGCATGAATGACCACACAGTAGGGCGAAGCCTATAACTAGAGACATACACTGGTTGCCTAATCAAATACTAATGAAAGTGCTGTCTACTACCCAGTTTCTTGGAGCTTTTACTACGGAATAGTCCTTTCTCAAATGTCTGACTTGCAATTTTATGACAAAGCAGAATTAGCCTTGTCCGTCCTTTGCAGCATGCAGTTGTCGATAATGAAGAAAAATTCTTTTGCTTCTTCGGGGGCTGTATTTTCTGTTTCCCTTAGTTATTGCAGTATGAATATCTGGCAGTTTTTGTATCATATGATGTGCATTGGCATCTAATTTTCTCAAGTGTAAATAGTGTTACTGATTGTGGCAGTGCAGATAAGACTCCACATAATAGCCATGCACGAGTTATGTGAGTACACAAAGGGCGAAGGCTTTTCAGAGGGATTTGATGCGCACCTCAACATTGAACAGATGAATAAAACATCAGTTGAATTGTTCCAATTTTATGATGATCACAGGAAGAAAGGAATAGACGTGCCAACAGAAAAAGAATTCAGAGGTTATTATGCACTGCTCAAACTGGATAAACATCCGGGATACAAGGTAAGTCATCTGAGGTCTTAACTTTTCTGTACAAGTTCTACATCCAATTTTTCTTTTTGAGAATATGGAAATCCTGTTAGGTTGAACCTGCAGAACTGTCACTTGATCTTGCCAAGATGACAACAGAGATACGGCAAGCCGAAGAAGTGTTATTTGCCCGTCGTGTAGCAAGGTTGTCTCTTGCTTTGGAGTTACACGCTGATAATAGAATTATATAGCTGGAGTTGGAATTTGTCTAAATTTTTTCATCTTGCTCTTCCAGAGCCTGCAGAACTGGTAATTATATTGCCTTCTTTCGACTTGCGAGGAAAGCCAGCTATCTTCAAGCTTGTCTGATGCATGCTCACTTTGATAAGGTATGATTGCCACGTGTCTCTTAGTGCTTAGGATTGATGATAGTTGAGAAAGCATGGCCTTTTTTATTCAAACTACTTTCAACGCACCATGAAGCATGGTATGCTCCGGCAATACACAACATATTATTCTACTTGACAACTTGATGGTAGACTTCTTTTTCACTTTAAATGGTTGGAAAGACAGAACAGGGGCTGGTCTCTTTTTTCCTGCCTCCAGAGTGAAATTTAAATTATGGCCGAGTGACGCTTACAACCATTATAATTATAATTACAACACATAAGTTGCAAGGAAACTATGCAATATGCTGGAAGTATATGTATGGCCACACATACATGTCCATGCACACACTTCTTAATTTTGATTCATTTGTTTTGTCGAACTTGCAGTTACGAAGCCAGGCACTTGCTTCTCTACACTGCAGTTTACAGAACAATCAAGGAATCCCTGTTGCCCATATTGCCAAATGGCTCGGGATGGAGGTAACCCTTTCTTGGCTTCCAGTGGATTGCCTTCATTTTAAACTTTCAAAGAGATTCTAATTGTGCATATCTGTCTATGCTGTCTCTACTGGTATTAGGAAGAAGACATAGTAAACCTTCTGGAATACCATGGATTTTTTATAAAGGATTTTGAGGAGCCATATATGGTGAAGGAAGGGCCATTTCTGAATGGTGACAGTGACTATGTCTTGAAGTGCTCAAAACTTGTCCATATGAAAAAGTCTAGAATGATTGTAGAGGATGTTTCATCTCCTAGCCTGATGGAAGCGTCTTCTTCTGAAAAAGTAAAAGAGCTAAAGTTGGATAAGGTTTATAAGCAGGAACCAACACCTGTTCAATCTAATGTGATGACAAGTTTGGCCCAGGCGATTGATGACGAAATGCCAGATTACGAAGTTGTGTCATCCCCAAAAGCTGAGATGCAAGTGCAAACAGTGCCCAAAACATCAGGAGTTGATAGACCACTGAGTGGAAATGACCACCAGATGACTACTGTGAGTCCGTTAGCAGGGGAAATCTCCGTACCCCAGAGTTCCCTTGAATCTCCAGAAGATAGAGCAGGAAGCGCTGGAGGACTGATGTATAATACCCTTTTCAGAAACTCCCTTGAGAAAAACATGCGTTCTGACGTAAAAAAGACACCATTGCAAACTATGCCGGAAAATGTTGGGCTAGGGAAATTCCCTGTTTTGCAATTGGATTATGCTGCTGGAAGTTCATTGCAACAGCCTGTGGCTGTTAAAGATTTGGAAGATGATGAACATGCAATGCAAGAAGTGGACACTCATGTAGTTGAAACAAGTTGTTATGATGAAGAAGTTACCGAGGCAAAACTCAAATTAATCTTGAGGTTGTTAGCTATTCTAACAAACTGGCTTTTTTGCTTTTGTTGCAACTTTACCGTGCCTTTAAATTGTTACAAATCCCTTGATTAGGGTATGGAGGCGGCGTTCTTTGAAGAAAAAGGAGTTGCGCAAGCAAAAGCAGTTAGCAGCAAGTGCTGCATTGAGTTCACTATCATTGGGCCCTCTAATTCAGCATTACAACGAGGTTAGTGTATTGCTTTTTCTCCCCTGGCTGTCTCTTATCCCCTTATTCTCTTGGGTTTCATTTCCTTTCGCTTTAATTTACTTTGGACCAAGTAAATTAAGCTAAATCTTGCTCCAGAAAAGAGAGGGTAGAAAGAGCACAGGTCAAATATAGAGCACCCATTTGCAAACAATGTGAACTGAGCTATTTGGGGAACTTTATTTCCCAACACATGGTTCTGCTCAAAGTTTGACCAAGGCAACACGCATATGAAGTTTGTAGTGACGAAACAGCTATGTAGGTTGTTTGATGTGTAGTTGGAAACCGTCACAGTTTTGAAAATGTCACTGATGTTGCAGCTTCCTTGTGTCTTTCCTAAATTAGTCACAAAATGCAATCTGCATTTCCTGAAGAGACGTAAACTGCCTCACGTTTTTGTGGGGGTAAACAATGTGGTTGAGGTCATATTAGCTCTTTAGTTTTGAGAATTATTCTGACCTATAAAAGCAATAAACATTCTCACATAAACACACAAAGGTGCACACAAGCAAACACACGAATATAGCACCTAAGCGAACCACTCATCTATATGAGAGTATCATGTTAATCATGTCCATAATTGTCAGTCTTCGCTTATTTTGCTAAATCTTCTCAATTTGTTTCCATGTAAAGCAACCAAGCCCTTCTGGCGAGTTTAACATCAATCACGTTATGAATGAGAGATATGAAAAGCATGAAAGATCTTGGTCAAGGTTAAATATTTCAGAGGTGATAGCGGCAAACCTTGGTAGAAGAAACCCGGATGCCAAAGCCCTTTGCTGGAAACTCATTTTATGTTCTCAGATGGACGACCTAGGTGGGGACAGGTCGGAAGAGAGGAGTCACATTTCGCACATGACTGCAGGCCAGTGGGTGTATTCTAAATTAATGCCTGCCAGGGATAGTGGTGATGATGATTTGTTAATTTCATCTCCTGGCCTCTCAATATGGAAGAAATGGGTACACGACCTATCTGATGGTGACTCGACCTGCTGTTTGTCAGTCATCAAGGATGCAAATTTTAATAAGCTGAATGACACTGTAGCAGGCGCAAGTGCGATTCTGTTCCTTGTATCTGATTGCATCTCATGGGAGCTCCAAAAGAGCCACCTCCATAACCTTCTAATGTCTATACCTTCTGGTTCCTCCTTGCCGCTTTTGATTTTATGCGGCTCATCTGAGCATTACTCAGATCCTTCTTCCTTAGCTAATTTGTTGGGACTCCATGAAGTAGACAAATCACGTGTGAGTACCTTTTTGGTAGCTTTTCTCATTAAGAATATGCATACTAGACACCTAGATGGCTTTTTCAGTGATGAGCAATTAAGGGAGGGGCTACAGTGGCTGGCAAGTGAGTCACCCTTACAACCTGTTCTTCGTTCTGTAAAAACCCGCGAACTTGTCCTGACCTACATGAATCCTTTGTTTGAGGTACTTGATAAGTTCAATCCTTGTGACACGAGTCTAGACCAATGTATTTCAGCATATAATGAAGCCTTGGATGGAGCACTTGAGGAGGTTGCTACTGCAGCTAAATCTAATCCTGCGTGTTGGCCTTGTCCTGAGATTTCTCTTCTGGAGGAGTCTAGTGATGAGTATAGAGTTGCACGTTGGTACTTGCCAACCATAGGATGGAGCGCAGCTGCAAGAATCGAACCACTTATCTGTGCATTACGTCGATGTAAACTTCCTACCTTTTCGGATGACACTTCTTGGTTGTTCAGAGGTGCTGATATGGGAAATGATATAAACCACCAGATATTACGACTTGAAGACTGCTTAATCAGATACTTGACCAAATCTAGTCAGACGATGGGATTGTGGTTGGCTGAAAAGGAGGCACATACTATGGTACAGAAGTGTTGCCGGCTTGAGCTCCACAATTCAACCTACTACATCGTTCCGGTGTGGGTAATGATATTCCGACGAATTTTCAATTGGCGGATAATGAATTTGTCTACTGGGCCGTTTTCGACAGCGTATGTCTTGGACAAGCATAATTTTGCTATTACAGCTTCTGGAGGTCTGGGCAATGCAGGGCCTGAAGGTGATCTATCTTCACCAAATTACTTGATTCAGCCCTCTCTAGACGAAATGATCGAAGTTGGGCGTACCCCGTTTATGTCCCGGGAACGCTATTCCCATTATGAAGCGTTTCAATCCGTGCCAACTATAGGAATGGCTCCTACAGCTGGTAACATTCACGAGACTACCTGGCAAAATGAATTAAGAGGGGAAGAGGAAAGGGCTCTGGAACATGAATTGGCTGAGACGAACAATGGTTTCAATAGATTAGACAGCAGCAGTAGCGAGTCACTGGTAGCTACGAAGGCTACAAATGAAGCAGACAGATTAAGCAAATTATTGGAGAAGTGTAACATAGTGCAGAGCATGATAGACAAGAAGCTGTCTATTTACTTTTAACCCACTAATTTTGGTGGTCAATTTTTACGTTTGTCCGTCTCTGTAGTGACGTCATTGTAACTTTCATTAGCTTTGCGATGTATAGAAATGCTACTTTGTTCAATGAGGAAACTACAAGGGGATTACAAGTGCTCAAATTGCCTTCTTGACTGCGTTCTTTTTTTACGAAGTTACCAAAATCTCCTGGTTATGAGCACAAGATTCTACGATTTGTTAGTCCCAGAAAAATTAGGCCACGCCTATTGGCAAAGCATGAATTCCTTCTCGCCATGCAAGGTATGACCAGATTGGAACATATGATACAACCACTTCAAGCAGACATGACTTTGTCAAGAGTCATTGTTGATTTGGCATTTGGACTAGCAAAATGTTGTGCCACTAGTAACAAAATAGCCCATCACAATTGACCTCGTGCACTTGCGGCGAAATTGTGGTGTATGAGACTTTCTTTTCGCTCTTTCTACTTTAGCAATATTTGAGGTGGCAAAAGCGAATTCTCGTTTCTCTTGACAAAAAAAAAAAAAAAAAAATGGGACACTGACTGATTATGACATCAATCGCTCTCGTATACCAAAAAAGACGTGAGAATCTGGCTGGCTCACTATATTTGCAAAGCAGGCATTGCTTCTGCCAAAGACCGTGGATTGCCTTCTAAGTTATCACGGACTTCTGTGAAAAAGAATCCTTGGGTACCGCAAAATTAACCCGTCCTGTACCATACGTATAACTCCATTCAACAACATTTCATACAAAAGTTGATATATTATCAAGGGATGCAATGTAGCAATCCCAGGGTACTTGAATGTTGATCAGAACCTGACAATTCAACAGATTAACCTGACAATTACAGCTGAAACTTTTCTTAACAATCTGTTCTTCTATGCAACCAGATTTCACCTTTCCTCACGATCTCATACATCGCTGTATAATCAACATCTTGAGAAAACCTTAATCATACACTTTAATTTGTCAACTCCTGTTTATCCTAAGGCAATTCTGGAAGTAGTCCACCACATTTTGCTGGGTGACTGAATCCATATTGTGCATTACTAGTGAGTACTGTCAGAAGAGGCTGAAGTTGAAAGGAGGCGTGGGATTCAAGAGCAAGCAGATTTTACTAGGCAGACCAAATTGCGGCCGCAGTCAGTGCTATTACGAGGGACCGTCGGTCGTAACAATAATTGGAGGTGTAAAAGATTCGTCAAGAGGTAGATTTTCGCATCGGCAGATCAAATTATCAGCTCCAGTCTCATTCACCAACTCTCACTTTCCACTTACCTGCAGAGCATCGCTCAGTTAGAAAGTATTTTCATAAACCATAGCACATTTTACCTCCCTTACTTCCAAGGAAAATTGCATAGACAACCCTTGTGGTTTGGTCCAGTCGCAAAAACACACTTCTCATTTTAACTTTTACAATCGCCCCCCTCTTCTTTTAATTTCATTGCAACTGTTAAAATATCTAACAGTGTTTCTTAAAGGTCTAGAATACTCTTCATAATCTCCTTTTCTTACACCACCCACCAACACTGCCTGCCAGCCGTCGCAAACCCACTACAAAATTCGGTGGGTTGAAGCTGGGGTATCACAGTCCGGGTGGTTGGTGTGTGGAAGATGGTGGTTGTGGCGCAACGGAGTAAATCTTCGACAAGTTAGAGATGGGTATTGGTGGTGGTTGTCTGAAGCCTGGGATGACGGAAATGGATTAGCTCCATGATGGTGCTAATGGATGGGCTGGGGTGGTTGAAACAATCAAAGAGCTTGGTGGTGGCTAAGGTTTAGTTTGGGTGGGGCTTGGGTGGTTGAGATGCAGGGAGTTGGTGGCGGCTGGGGTTTAGTTTGGGTGGGGTTGAGGTGATTAAGATGCAGGGAACTTGGCAGCAGCGGCTAGCTTTTGATTTGGGTGGGGCTGGGGTGATTAAGATAAATGGTTGCAGGCGGCTAGGGTCTGTTTTGGGTGGGGTTTGGATCAAGTGAAGACGAAGGATAAAGAGGGCAAAATAGGGTCAGAGAAAAATTTCACTGATTTTATCGACAGCATGACGCGTAAACCAAACACATGGTAAGGGTAAACGGTTTTTATGACGGTTGCAAGAAAATCAACACTTCTAGGGGTTCTTTTGCAAAAATTGAAACCTCAAGCGAGTTTTCGCAACGAGTCAAACCACAAGGAACTTCTATGCAATTTTCCCTTTCTCTCATGGTAACAAAAATAACCCAACTTCTTGTCCTGCACTACAAAAAAGGGAAATAGAGAAATGGCACATCTTGCTCTTAAAGGAACATGTATTGTACAATTCCAACAGAATATAATATGAACAGGGATGCAGATATACCATCTGAAGGCAACTGAAATGGGACAATTTGTGAAATTCTGAGAAGGCGTCTGTTAGCTCAATCACTGCAACAGAAAAAGGAGGGGGACGATTGGAGCATGATTATACGCTGAAAATATAAAAGATAAACAGTAAACATGAGAATAACCCACTAGTCCGACGGATGGCCAAGTGTTGGTGATGGAACAACAACTCTCGGGCTTCGATCTGCAGAAATAATCTGCTGACAAGGCTGCAGATCGGAGAAATCACTTCTTACTGAGCGATAGATTTCTGACCCAGGAGATGCAACTAGTACGTCTGTGGTGCCTTTATCTGTCTTCAGTGCAGCTGGCCTGACATCAACTTTACTCCCCCTACGGGTTGCATAACCACCTGGCTATTGAAATCGGCATCCACATTAGCAACTCATACATAAACAAAGAAATGAAAGGATGCAATAACAAATAGTACTGAACTCTGCAAATGGCATGCAGGGACGAAGGAGGGATTAGGGGAGGAGGGGGGAGAGCAGTGGGGTAGGCAAAGTTTCGTGGACCCAGATCCTCAGAGTTAGTTAAGTAACTTCACCAATGGAGTTCCTCCATTTGTTCTTGATTCGGGCGTTCTGAAAAACTCACCGTTCTGATGGAAAGAACAGAAAACAAGTAAAACACCAATTCTCATGTTGTTTTGCAATATGGGCCCTCCTCATATAAGCACGAAAAAATCTTTTTTTGATGGCTCAGATTCACGATCTTCTAGTGCTTAGATGAGAGTGGTTTATGATCTCTGAATGACATGTTTTGGCGGTCTCCTTAGTTTATTTCATTCTTTCTAACCGGACAGCTAAGATATGGACTAACTCTAACGGTGAAGTTATCTGACCAACTCTAGAGGGTCCGAATGCAAGTTTCATATGATTACTTTCTGCAAGTACTTTTGTTTTGACACAAAAGCAAGGACTGAGGAGTCTTGGTGTCATTTAAATGAGATCCAGCAAGCCTGGATGAACAATGATGCTAACAAGTTGCAAACAGCCACTACTTCCAACAAACTAACCACTAAGATGCGGTTGCAGTATGAATTTCCCTCCTGCCAGTATTTAGGACTAACTGAGTGTCATTACCAATTTGCCACATACCACCATTGCAAATAGAAGCACTAATTCAGTACAAGGAACAAACAAAAACATGAAGAATTAAACAATACGTACACTAGATAAGTCTTTAATGTGTACAATGATGATCGTTATATCATCCGTCCGGTTTTCATGCTCTAACCATAGTTTGTATGATTCTCCAGCAATTGCAGAACATGCATCGCGGGGATCTGCATATCTTGTCACCTACACAGGTGAAAAAATATGAGATTTGCAAACACAATCGCACCACGCAGGTATAATATTCAGCAAGAAATATTTGGGTCAACGTCATCACATTCTAGGAAAAAGGCATGGATCAACACATAGACCATCCTAAATGTTATTATCCAAATTGTAAACACATTGCTTCACTTTGATGAAGATATTCAAATGCGTTAGCTGGAAACACTGGAAAACACATACAGCTGCATATCCGATCCAATCCAGCCAAAAATAATCATGAAAATCAAGTCAAAATGAATAAGGAATATACGACACAGAGTAAAACATAAAATTCAGGCATCCTATTTTTTGCTTGATCCTTAGTTGTTATAAACATGATATATTAAAAGGGGTAAAACATGCATTCAAAAAATGTAGATACATTAAGATGTCTGATAGTATGAATGGAGTTTTTGACGCTATACTGCAATGAACCAACAGTTTAAAAGACAAAGGATGTCAATAAAGAAATTTCATTCTCAGATGTGGCCAAACTGGTTGGTCAATTCTGACAATGAGATCTAATTTTGTCAGAGAAGGTGCCAAAATTGGTAGTATGGAGAGGCAAAAAAATTAAGGCAGAACATAGAAAGCAAAGAATTGCAGCCCATCTTGATCCGATTCACTGGAATGCGCGCAAACATGAATTGACAGGGAAGAAGAAAAATAGAAACTGTATCTCCTTCGTGAGACACATTGACTAAGCTTGTTTTTCCTATCCATAGGATCTATAGCAAGCATCTATACTCAACCACAGTTTCAGATGTGCGACTCACATGCTTCCATAATCTGAAGGTCCATGCACCATATCATGGAAACTTACGTGCCGCTAAGGGCAACCTGCGGATGCCACAGATAGTTCGTCTAAAAGTGACCTCAAGAACATTTGAAGTAGGTCACAAACAAATAACAAGCACATCTTACCAGGTGTACTGCCTCAGAAACATTAAACATATTCTCAAATATAACTTGCTCCTAAACACTGGAGATTTCAGTGCTATCAACCATATGGAAGTGTATTCTACACATGCTAAGAATGTAGCGCGTCAACTTCCCCTTTTCCATCATTAACATTTTACTTTTCAAAGAAGAAAATCATAAGAAACAAAGCATTTAATATCGTGTATATTAAGCAGAATTTGCAGTCCTCTGCACTCGTATGATATCATAAACCCATCTTTGCAAGATAATTAGATTCCAAATTCTGTTTCAACCCCCCCCCCCCAACAAAAAAAAAAGAAAAACACCAACAACCTAACATGAGTACGTTGTTGGAAAAAAAAAGTAAACTGCAGAAACGAATATTAAGTACAAGAATCCTATTTCTTTCTTTCTTGGAAATTACAGTAACTAACAACAACCATGAACTTTCAAAATTAACCTAATAAGAGAGTAACAAAGAAGATTTCTGAGTCAAGAAATACATGCCATACACGAGTCACGAGGTAAACATCAAGAATGAGATAACAATTCAATGGACATGCTATCAACTAAACTTAGACAAGAAAAGCAGTACTTGCTTTTCAACATAGACATAAAGTGAGATATATCAATCACACCTAGTGGCAAATATTATTACCATAAATGAGTCTGGTTATTTCCCATATTGAACTAAAAAGGTTGTCAAAAATGAAGTCTTACCATAAATGCGATCACTAAAAAAGAGTTCCCTTTCAATTAACTCAATAACAAACAAGATTTCCAATTCAATCAACAAATATCACCCATGAGAGTAATATCAACAAGGAAGAAACCGTTTAACAAATTCTATCAATGAAACTCAGACCACCAAAGCTGTAGGTGATCATCCGAGGGTAAGATTGAAAGTAGCAACGAAGAGCTGAAACGTACCAACTAAGGAGTAACAAAGACAAATACTACCAATGAAACTCAGACTACCTAAAGTAGTAGGAGATCAAGGGTGGACAAGATTAAAAGTAGTAACAAAGACAAAAAGCTGAAATATGCCAACTAAAGGCAAGCAGCAAAGAAGAGATAAATAAAGTAGTTGGTTCCCTTATCAAATAAAGAACGTTATCAAAGTCTTCACTTACCATATCCACCACGGTTTGGCTAGGGAGGAACTCGAAAACCCCATCACTTGCAACTACAAAGAATGGATGATTAGGCATTAGCTGAATCATGGACACCTCTGGAACAGCAATAACGCCAATCTTCTCAGCCGTGCTATCTCCAACACTCCGCGTAAAAGCAGTTCCAGGGTACATCCCATTCTGAACCCACAACCTCGGTGGATCACCACCCTCAGTCTCTTCGTCACCCCACGACTGTATCCCAGGATCCTTAATCCCTTCCACTTGATCAACACTCAAAACCCTGGCCCCACAAAGCTTCACTCTCTCACATTCATCTTTCCTAAAAGGCGTCTGATCATAAGACAAATTGTCAGAACAAATTCTATTCCCTTCCTTCACACCAATAACAGCCCTTGAGTCACCCACATTCGCCACATAAAGCTTGTCCCCAATAACTAAAACAGTAATTGCGGTTGTACCACTCATTGAGTCATCTATTTCGCTATTGTGAAGTTCATCATTTACAGCTAAGAAGGCCGAATTATAAGCTTTAACAGGATCTTCCAACAGTGTAGCATCACTTGACAATATCTCAACTAACCGATCCTTGACAAAATTAGAACATTGTGTACCAAATTGGCCATGCCCATCAAATACCCCAAAGAAATGCACATTTGGGTTACCTTGAATTTGTGTTCTGACCATAAAGCAGTCTTGGTTTTCCTTATCTAGCATCTCAGGGTAGTAACCCCGCTGTGTGAGGACCGAATACTCTAGCCTAAACTTGTGGGAAGGAACAGAAACACATTCAAGTGCGGTATCTGCGGTAAAATGTCTTCCATGGCTAGTAAATCTCTCCATTTCTTGTGGCTCCCTGTTATCACCATCTGAAGATGATGGGTATCGCCCACAACAACACTTCCCATGAACACAGCCCATGGTTCAACACGATCTAATTTAAAATGCGCACCAACTATCTGTCAAAAGTCCCTAGAGAAACAAAGAAAGATACGAGTAAATCCTACACAGAGGTACAATTCTTGATGAAAATGACGAAATGGGTGCTGGTTTATTTCAACACTACCGGTAAACAAAACCCATTATGGGTATCACCGAATTAAAATGCAGACCAATTGTTCGTGAAAAGTCCCAAGGGAACCAAAGAACAATACGAGCAAAACCTACACACAGATGCAATTCTTGATGAAAATGACCAAATGGGTGCTCATAAATCACAACATTGCGGTTCTGACGGAATGGGTTCTTCGCGAATCACTCCAAAAGTTACAGCAAAAGGAATTAGGGCTTGTGAGATGATGGGCTTTCCAACATATTCCTCAAGACTGGGATAACCCTGTCAACAAGAAATGATCAGAGAAAGAGAGAAGGAAAGCATCTTGGAGAAAAGGGAGAGAAAACCCTAAGAATCAACCCAAACAATCAAAAAGGCTCAAATTTTGTTGCTTTGATCATGGAACGGCTGTTTGAAAATGCACAGAAGAGGACGTGTCTGTGTTGGGTTGGTGGGGTCTAGGGAAAGATCGTACTTTGTCAGTGGAAGATCAGGACTTTTCAAATACTGTATGAAACAAAACATTGAAAAGCAAAATTAAAAAATTCCCCCCAAAAAAGATATACGAAATAAAATGAAATACTGCCCATATATATATAAATCAACCGAGCACCCATAATAAATAAGGGTAAATTACACTAAACCCCCTGAGGTTTACACTCGGTTCTCACCTAAGACCCTGAGGTTTCAATTTAAACAATTAACACCACATCATTGAGAATTGGTTTCAATTAGACCAAAAATATTTTTTTCCGTTTAAACAGAGATGGATGGCTGTCCACTTTGAGGGGTATTTTGGGTAACCAATATTTATTGGTCTCCCTTTCTCTCTCTCTCCCCTCGTCTCCGTCTATGTCTCTCTCTCACTCTCACACGGACGACTGAAACAGAGACCCACCCAAGGTGGTGTCCCCTCCCCTACCGCCACCCCTCTCTCTGCACACCTCGTCCTCAATCCCTGCAACGGCATCATCCTAATCCCTCAAGAACCCGTCCCAGCTCTCCACCCTCGCACCCAAAACAACATCCAAAATCTCTTGCAGCCCGATAATCTGACGGCTCACGCGCCGCCTTAGCTCCCTCACAGTCGGATCAACCTTCGGCATCGAGTCCAGCCTCAACAGCATCTCCATGAGTGCCTCGTTCATCTTGATCCTCTCGCGGCCGTCATTGCGAAGTGCATCCTCGATTTCCTGTCGTTGGATGAGGCGCTCGAAGTGGGTCATTTACAGATTGATTGGTGGTGTTGACGGCGGCAAATTGGTGGTGCTTATCTTAGCAATAGAGGAATGACGATGCTATTTTTGGCAGCAGAGGAATGGTGGCGCTAATGGGTATGGTGTTGGCGGTGTCGATTGGTGGTGCTGGTGTGCGTGTGGGGTAAATCTATGTGTGATTGTGGGTCTCAACTGGTGAGCGTTTTCGGCTGCAGGTGATGGTGGTGGTGTTTGTCCTTGGGTTTTGCGGTGACCAAGAGAGAGGGTGCCAAGGGGGTGGCGACGACAATGGATGAATATTAGGGGAGATGGTAGGAAAGAGGGGGAGGGGGCACCAACTTGTATGGGTGGGTCTTTGTTTCATTGTGCGAGAGAGA
>JAVXUO010001445.1:0-202577 GCA_033065855.1 Escallonia rubra
TCTTAAGCTGTGTTTGGCGCATCGGATTATAAAGTGGGATAGGACGGTATAAGGAAGGATAAGCCAAGATAATATATCCTGTCGGATAAGGCCAAATAAGCTACAAATCCTATCCTACGTTTTGACAAAATCTAGATTATAGGCGTAAGGACTATCTTGTCGCCATCACCATGGCAGCAACCACCATCTGACTATCCTAAACCCACCACCACACCATCAATGCCATCAACCCACCACCACATCAGGACCCTCATCACCACCACCATCAACACGCCACCACAT
This sequence comes from Escallonia rubra, assembly GCA_033065855.1. NCBI lineage: Eukaryota > Viridiplantae > Streptophyta > Magnoliopsida > Escalloniales > Escalloniaceae > Escallonia > Escallonia rubra. The sequence goes on from JAVXUO010001445.1 coordinate 283, forward strand.
CAGCGAGCCCACCACCACCAATCGCCACCAACCTCCCATCACCCTCCACTATTCCCCCCCCTCTCACTCTCTCTCTCTCTGACAGACACCACCACGGCACCACCAATGGCCTCCAACCTCACCTGGAACGAGAAGAGAAGTTCTGCGACGAGGATGGGAGGCGGGTGCTCTGCCAGCGGTGGGTGGTGGTGCTCCTCTTCTTCTGTAATGGCCCGTCATTTTTTATCCCAAGGGCCTTGGATAAAAATAAAACCATCTCCCGTCGTACAGAATTATCCCACTCCATTGGGATGAAAGCAGTCCAACGGATTAGTTATCCGCCCCTAAAATGCGTGCCCAAACGCCTGATGGGATTATGTTTATCCTATTCGGAGCTCTTATCCGGCGCGCCAAACACAGCCTTAGGATTTTTATATAAGGGTATCTTGTACTTTTTCTTCATTCTGTTACGGGAATCGTCGGATTCAACACTTATTATTGTGATCCCAGGTGTCCCTTTGCGACTTTTCTAACTCCATGGGGGCTTTCTGCAACTCGGCTGAACAACGAGGGTATTTTATGCAATAATCCCTTCAACTAATATGACTAAGAATAAACAAAATGTTATCTTCATTTCTCCCTCACTCTTGTGTTTGCCTTTTGTTTTCTTTTCTCTCCTCCCCCCCTCCCCCTTCTTCTCTCTCCCTACCCTTCTACCACCATCCCACCCCAAGGACCCCAAATTTACTTAAGCTGTTTTCAACACATGTTTTACAGGCCTTCGTTATCTCCTCCCAGAATGGATTTTAGGTCAAGTAGTCGTTCCAGTGGTCCAGAATCTCGAAGCCACCGTTTGTCACCACCACCTGCACGTGTTGATGCTGAAGCTGCTAAAACTAAGTCGATGAACTTCCCTGCACCAAAAAGGACTAGATCACCTTCTTTACCTTCATCTGATCAAATTTATCAGGGTAACTCCTACTCCGCAGAAGATGATGATGAACGGTAAGACAGTATATGCCATTACTCCAGTTATTGTCTGTTCATCGTGTGCTTCATTAAGTTTTGATTCGTTATGTTTCCAATGTCATTTTTTTTTAACTCTTGCAGAGAATCCCAAGCGAAAGCAAAACGATTGGCCCGCTTCAAGGACGAACTAAGCCAACCCGTGCAAAGTACTGTTGGCAGTGAAAACCAGAAAGTCCCTGTGAAGAGGCATGGCCAGCTTATGGCGGAGAAGCGAAAAGTTACTGGGGAACCTGCGGATATGGCAGGGGATTTTCACAATGGCAATGTTTCCTCTGATTACGAAGGCCTGGAGTCATCCACTATCATAGTTGGTCTCTGTCCAGATATGTGTCCTGGTACGGCCTTCAACTTTTTTATCACATGGCAAGATTTTCACGTGATTCAGCTGTGCAAATATACGTGGTTATTGAATTTAAACTGATGTTACTTGTTACTAACAAGATCCCTCAATATAGATTGAGTTAAGCTGTTTCTATAGAGTGGAACAAGGAGGCCTCAAGTCTTCCAAAAAAGATCTGTGTAGATTTAACCATAACAGGACAGAGAAAGAAAAGAATAAGAATACCAATTGCGAAGAACATGCTGACTGATAGATTGGAGGGTTTTAATTGTTGCTGCATCTTTCAGAGTCCGAAAGAGCAGAACGAGAGAGGAAAGGAGATCTTGACCAGTATGAGCGCTTTGGTGGGGATAGAAATCAGACCAGTGAATCTCTCGCGGTTAAGAAGGTATATATACTTGTCAAGCAACTCCCAAAATTCCCCACACCCCAAAAGAAATTTTAACACATCTAATATAATTCTTTCAGTACACTAGGACAGCAGAAAGAGAAGCAGATCTTATTCGACCCATGGCGATCCTGCAGAAGACTATGGATTATCTTCTAGATCTCCTGGAGCAGCCTTATGATGAGAGGTTTCTCAGTTTGTATAACTTTTTGTGGGATAGGATGCGGGCAATTCGGATGGACCTCAGGATGCAGCATATATTTGACCTACAGGCAATCACTATGCTGGAGCAGATGGTCTGTCCTTTTTCTGAGAGCTTTAATTTATCTGTTCAAATAGTTGCATGTTATTGGCATTATGACTTGGTAGTTTAACAAGCATGAATGACCACACAGTAGGGCGAAGCCTATAACTAGAGACATACACTGGTTGCCTAATCAAATACTAATGAAAGTGCTGTCTACTACCCAGTTTCTTGGAGCTTTTACTACGGAATAGTCCTTTCTCAAATGTCTCAGACTTGCAATTTTATGACAAAGCAGAATTAGCCTTGTCCGTCCTTTGCAGCTTGCAGTTGTTGATAATGAAGAAAAATTATTTTGCTTCTTCGGGGGCTGTATTTTCTGTTTCCCTTAGTTATTGCAGTATGAATATCTGGCAGTTTTTGTATCATATGATGTGCATTGGCATCTAATTTTCTCAAGTGTAAATAGTGTTACTGATTGTGGCAGTGCAGATAAGACTCCACATAATAGCCATGCACGAGTTATGTGAGTACACAAAGGGCGAAGGCTTTTCAGAGGGATTTGATGCTCACCTCAACATTGAACAGATGAATAAAACATCAGTTGAATTGTTCCAATTGTATGATGATCACAGGAAGAAAGGAATAGACGTGCCAACAGAAAAAGAATTCAGAGGTTATTATGCACTGCTCAAACTGGATAAACATCCGGGATACAAGGTAAGTCATCTGAGGTGTTAACTTTTCTGTACAAGTTCTACATCCAATTTTTCTTTTTGAGAATATGGAAATCCTGTTAGGTTGAACCTGCAGAACTGTCACTTGATCTTGCCAAGATGACAACAGAGATACGGCAAGCCCAAGAAGTGTTATTTGCCCGTCGTGTAGCAAGGTTGTCTCTTGCTTTGGAGTTACACGCTGATAATAGAATTATATAGCTGGAGTTGGAATTTGTCTAAATTTTTTCATCTTGCTCTTCCAGAGCCTGCAGAACTGGTAATTATATTGCCTTCTTTCGACTTGCGAGGAAAGCCAGCTATCTTCAAGCTTGTCTGATGCATGCTCACTTTGATAAGGTATGATTGCCACGTGTCTCTTAGTGCTTAGGATTGATGATAGTTGAGAAAGCATGGCCTTTTTTATTCAAACTACTTTCAACGCACCATGAAGCATGGTATGCTCCGGCAATACACAACATATTATTCTACTTGACAACTTGATGGTAGACTTCCTTTTCACTTTAAATGGTTGGAAAGACAGAACAGGGGCTGGTCTCTTTTTTCCTGCCTCCAGAGTGAAATTTAAATTATGGCCGAGTGACGCTTACAACCATTATAATTATAATTACAACACATAAGTTGCTAGGAAACTATGCAATATGCTGGAAGTATATGTATGGCCACACATACATGTCCATGCACATACTTCTTAATTTTGATTCATTTGTTTTGTCGAACTTGCAGTTACGAAGCCAGGCACTTGCTTCTCTACACTGCAGTTTACAGAACAATCAAGGAATCCCTGTTGCCCATATTGCCAAATGGCTCGGGATGGAGGTAACCCTTTCTTGGCTTCCAGTGGATTGCCTTCATTTTAAACTTTCAAAGAGATTCTAATTGTGCATATCTGTCTATGCTGTCTCTACTGGTATTAGGAAGAAGACATAGTAAACCTTCTGGAATACCATGGATTTTTTATAAAGGATTTTGAGGAGCCATATATGGTGAAGGAAGGGTCATTTCTGAATGGTGACAGTGACTATGTCTTGAAGTGCTCAAAACTTGTCCATATGAAAAAGTCTAGAATGATTGTAGAGGATGTTTCATCTCCTAGCCTGATGGAAGCGTCTTCTTCTGAAAAAGTAAAAGAGCTAAAGTTGGATAAGGTTTATAAGCAGGAACCAACACCTGTTCAATCTAATGTGATGACAAGTTTGGCCCAGGCGATTGATGACGAAATGCCAGATTACGAAGTTGTGTCATCCCCAAAAGCTGAGATGCAAGTGCAAACAGTGCCCAAAACATCAGGAGTTGATAGACCACTGAGTGGAAATGACCACCAGATGACTGCTGTGAGTCCGTTAGCAGGGGAAATCTCCGTACCCCAGAGTTCCGTTGAATCTCCAGAAGATAGAGCAGGAAGCACTGGAGGACTGATGTATAATACCCTTTTCAGAAACTCCCTTGAGAAAAACATGCGTTCTGACGTAAAAAAGACACCATTGCAAACTATGCCGGAAAATGTTGGGCTAGGGAAATTCCCTGTTTTGCAATTGGATTATGCTGCTGGAAGTTCATTGCAACAGCCTGTGGCTGTTAAAGATTTGGAAGATGATGAACATGCAATGCAAGAAGTGGACACTCATGTAGTTGAAACAAGTTGTTATGATGAAGAAGTTACCGAGGCAAAACTCAAATTAATCTTGAGGTTGTTAGCTATTCTAGCAAACTGGCTTTTTTGCTTTTGTTGCAACTTTACCGTGCCTTTAAATTGTTACAAATCCCTTGATTAGGGTATGGAGGCGGCGTTCTTTGAAGAAAAAGGAGTTGCGCAAGCAAAAGCAGTTAGCAGCAAGTGCTGCATTGAGTTCACTATCATTGGGCCCTCTAATTCAGCATTACAAAGAGGTTAGTGTATTGCTTTTTCTCCCTTGGCTGTCTCTTATCCCCTTATTCTCTTGGGTTTCATTTCCTTTCGCTTTAATTTACTTTGGACCAAGTAAATTAAGCTAAATCTTGCTCCAGAAAAGAGAGGGTAGAAAGAGCACAGGTCAAATATAGAGCACCCATTTGCAAACAATGTGAACTGAGCTATTTGGGGAACTTTATTTCCCAACACATGGTTCTGCTCAAAGTTTGACCAAGGCAACACGCATATGAAGTTTGTAGTGACGAAACAGCTATGTAGGTTGTTTGATGTGTAGTTGGAAACCGTCACAGTTTTGAAAATGTCACTGATGTTGCAGCTTCCTTGTGTCTTTCCTAAATTAGTCACAAAATGCAATCTGCATTTCCTGAAGAGACGTAAACTGCCTCACGTTTTTGTGGGGGTAAACAATGTGGTTGAGGTCATATTAGCTCTTTAGTTTTGAGAATTATTCTGACCTATAAAAGCAATAAACATTCTCACATAAACACACAAAGGTGCACACAAGCAAACACACGAATATAGCACCTAAGCGAACCACTCATCTATATGAGAGTATCATGTTAATCATGTCCATAATTGTCAGTCTTCGCTTATTTTGCTAAATCTTCTCAATTTGTTTCCATGTAAAGCAACCAAGCCCTTCTGGCGAGTTTAACATCAATCACGTTATGAATGAGAGATATGAAAAGCATGAAAGATCTTGGTCAAGGTTAAATATTTCAGAGGTGATAGCGGCAAACCTTGGTAGAAGAAACCCGGATGCCAAAGCCCTTTGCTGGAAACTCATTTTATGTTCTCAGATGGACGACCTAGGTGGGGACAGGTCGGAAGAGAGGAGTCACATTTCGCACATGACTGCAGGCCAGTGGGTGTATTCTAAATTAATGCCTGCCAGGGATAGTGGTGATGATGATTTGTTAATTTCATCTCCTGGCCTCTCAATATGGAAGAAATGGGTACACGACCTATCTGATGGTGACTCGACCTGCTGTTTGTCAGTCATCAAGGATGCAAATTTTAATAAGCTGAATGACACTGTAGCAGGCGCAAGTGCGATTCTTTTCCTTGTATCTGATTGCATCTCATGGGAGCTGCAAAAGAGCCACCTCCATAACCTTCTAATGTCTATACCTTCTGGTTCCTCCTTGCCGCTTTTGATTTTATGCGGCTCATCTGAGCATTACTCAGATCCTTCTTCCTTAGCTAATTTGTTGGGACTCCATGAAGTAGACAAATCACGTGTGAGTACCTTTTTGGTAGTTTTTCTCATTAAGAATAGGCATACTAGACACCTAGATGGCTTTTTCAGTGATGAGCAATTAAGGGAGGGGCTACGGTGGCTGGCAAGTGAGTCACCCTTACAACCTGTTCTTCGTTCTGTAAAAACCCGCGAACTTGTCCTGACCTACATGAATCCTTTGTTTGAGGTACTTGATAAGTTCAATCCTTGTGACACGAGTCTAGACCAATGTATTTCAGCATATAATGAAGCCTTGGATGGAGCACTCGAGGAAGTTGCTACTGCAGCTAAATCTAATCCTGCGTGTTGGCCTTGTCCTGAGATTTCTCTTCTGGAGGAGTCTAGTGATGAGTATAGAGTTGCACGTTGGTACTTGCCAACCATAGGATGGAGCGCAGCTGCAAGAATCGAACCACTTATCTGTGCATTACGTCGATGTAAACTTCCTACCTTTTCGGATGACACTTCTTGGTTGTTCAGAGGTGCTGATATGGGAAATGATATAAACCACCAGATATTACGACTTGAAGACTGCTTAATCAGATACTTGACCAAATCTAGTCAGACGATGGGATTGTGGTTGGCTGAAAAGGAGGCACATACTATGGTACAAAAGTGTTGCCGGCTTGAGCTCCACAATTCAACCTACTACATCGTTCCGATGTGGGTAATGATATTCCGACGAATTTTCAATTGGCGGATAATGAATTTGTCTACTGGGCCGTTTTCTACAGCGTATGTCTTGGACAAGCATAATTTTGCTATTACAGCTTCTGGAGGTCTGGGCAATGCAGGGCCTGAAGGTGATCTATCTTCACCAAATTACTTGATTCAGCCCTCTCTAGACGAAATGATCGAAGTTGGGCGTACCCCGTTTATGTCCCGGGAACGCTATTCCCATTATGAAGCGTTTCAATCCGTGCCAACTATAGGAATGGCTCCTGCCGCTGGTAACATTCACGAGACTACCTGTCAAAATGAATTAAGAGGGGAAGAGGAAAGGGCACTGGAACCTAAATTGGCCGAGACAAACAATGGTTTCAATGGATTAGACAGCAGCAGTAGCGAGTCACTGGTAGCTACGAAGGCTACAAATGAAGCAGACAGATTAAGCAAGTTACTGGAGAAGTGTAACATAGTGCAGAGCATGATAGACAAGAAGCTGTCTATTTACTTTTAACCCACTAAATTTGGTGGTCAATTTTTGCGTTTGTCCGTCTCTGTAGTGACGGCATTGTAACTTTCATTAGCTTTGCGATGTATAGAAATGCTACTTTGTTCAATGAGGAAACTACAAGGGGATTACAAGTGCTCAAATTGCCTTCTTGACTGCGTTCTTTTTTTACGAAGTTACCAAAATCTCCTGGTTATGAGCACAAGATTCTACGATTTGTTAGTCCCAGAAAAATTAGGCCACGCCTATTGGCAAAGCATGAATTCCTTCTCGCCATGCAAGGTATGACCAGATTGGAACATATGATACATCCACTTAAAGCAGACATGACTTTGTCAAGAGTCATTGTTGATTTGGCATTTGGACTAGCAAAATGTTGTGCCACTAGTAACAAAATAGCCCATCACAATTGACCTCGTGCACTTGCGAGCGAAATTGTGGTGTATGAGACTTTCTTTTCGCTCTTTCTACTTTAGCAATATTTGAGGTGGCAAAAGCGAATTCTCGTTTCTCTTGACAAAAAAAAAAAAATGGGACACTGATTATGACATCAATCGCTCTTGTATACCAAAAGAGACGTTAGAATCTGGCTGGCTCGCTATATTTGCAAAGCAGGCATTGCTTCTGCCAAAGACCGTGGATTGCCTTCTGAGTTATCACGGACTTCTGTGAAAAAGAATCCTTGGGTACCGCAAAATTAACCCGTCCTGTACCATACGTATAACTCCATTCAACAACATTTCATACAAAAGTTGATATATTATCAAGGGATGCAATGTAGCAATCCCAGGGTACTTGAATGTTGATCAGAACCTGACAATTCAACAGATTAACCTGACAATTACAGCTGAAACTTTTCTTAACAATCTGTTCTTCTATGCAACCAGATTTCACCTTTCCTCACGATCTCATACATCGCTGTATAATCAACATCTTGAGAAAACCTTAATCATACACTTTAATTTGTCAACTCCTGTTTATCCTAAGGCAATTCTGGAAGTAGTCCACCACATTTTGCTGGGTGACTGAATCCATATTGTGCATTACTAGTGAGTACTGTCAGAAGAAGCTGAAGTTGAAAGGAGGCGTGGGATTCAAGAGCAAGCAGATTTTGCTAGGCAGACCAAATTGCGGCCGCAGTCAGTGCTATTACGAGGGACTGTCGGTCGTAACAATAATTGGAGGTGTAAAAGATTCGTCAAGAGGTTGATTTTCGCATCGGCAGATCAAATTATCAGCTCCAGTCTCATTCACCAACTCTCACTTTCCACTTACCTGCAGAGCATCGCTCAGTTAGAAAGTATTTTCATAAACCATAGCACATTTTACCTCCCTTACTTCCAAGGAAAATTGCATAGACAACCCTTGTGGTTTGGTCCAGTCGCAAAAACACACTTCTCATTTTAACTTTTACAATCGCCCCCCTCTTCTTTTAATTTCATTGCAACTGTTAAAATATCTAACAGTGTTTCTTACAGGTCTAGAATACTCTTCATAATATCCTTTTCTTACACCACCCACCAACACTGCCTGCCAGCCGTCGCAAACCCATTACAAAATTCGGTGGGTTGAAGCTGGGGTATCACAGTCCGGGTGGTTGGTGTGTGGAAGATGGTGGTTGTGGCGCAACGGAGTAAATCTTCGACAAGTTAGAGATGGGTATTGGTGGTGGTTGTCTGAAGCCTGGGATGACGGAAATGGATTAGCTCCATGATGGTGCTAATGGATGGGCTGGGGTGGTTGAAACAATCAAAGAGCTTGGTGGTGGCTAAGGTTTAGTTTGGGTGGGGCTTGGGTGGTTGAGATGCAGGGAGTTGGTGGCGGCTGGGGTTTAGTTTGGGTGGGGTTGAGGTGATTAAGATGCAGGGAACTTGGCAGCAGCGGCTAGCTTTTGATTTGGGTGGGGCTGGGGTGATTAAGATAAATGGTTGCCGGCGGCTAGGGTCTGTTTTGGGTGGGGTTTGGATCAAGTGAAGACGAAGGATAAAGAGGGCAAAATAGGGTCATAGAAAAATTTCACTGATTTTATCGACAGCATGACGCGTAAACCAAACACATGGTAAGGGTAAACGGTTTTTATGACGGTTGCAAGAAAATCAACACTTCTAGGGGTTCTTTTGCAAAAATTGAAACCTCAAGCGAGTTTTCGCAACGAGTCAAACCACAAGGAACTTCTATGCAATTTTCCCTTTCTCTCATGGTAACAAAAATAACCCAACTTCTTGTCCTGCACTACAAAAAAGGGAAATAGAGAAATGGCACATCTTGCTCTTAAAGGAACATGTATTGTACAATTCCAACAGAATATAATATGAACAGGGATGCAGATATACCATCTGAAGGCAACTGAAATGGGACAATTTGTGAAATTCTGAGAAGGCGTCTGTTAGCTCAATCACTGCAACAGAAAAAGGAGGGGGACGATTGGAGCACGATTATACGCTGAAAATATAAAAGATAAACAGTAAACATGAGAATAACCCACTAGTCCGACGGATGGCCAAGTGTTGGTGATGGAACAACAACTCTCGGGCTTCGATCTGCAGAAATAATCTGCTGACAAGGCTGCAGATCGGAGAAATCACTTCTTACTGAGCGATAGATTTCTGACCCAGGAGATGCAACTAGTACGTCTGTGGTGCCTTTATCTGTCTTCAGTGCAGCTGGCCTGACATCAACTTTACTCCCCCTACGGGTTGCATAACCACCTGGCTATTGAAATCGGCATCCACATTAACAACTCATACATAAACAAAGAAATGAAAGGATGCAATAACAAATAGTACTGAACTCTGCAAATGGCATGCAGGGACGAAGGAGGGATTAGGGGAGGAGGGGGGTGAGCAGTGGGGTAGGCAAAGTTTCGTGGACCCAGATCCTCAGAGTTAGTTAAGTAACTTCACCAATGGAGTTCCTCCATTTGTTCTTGATTCGGGCGTTCTGAAAAACTCACCGTTCTGATGGAAAGAACAGAAAACAAGTAAAACACCAATTCTCATGTTGTTTTGCAATATGGGCCCTCCTCATATAAGCACGAAAAAATCTTTTTTTGATGGCTCAGATTCACGATCTTCTAGTGCTTAGATGAGAGTGGTTTATGATCTCTGAATGACATGTTTTGGCGGTCTCCTTAGTTTATTTCATTCTTTCTAACCGGACAGCTAAGATATGGACTAACTCTAACGGTGAAGTTATCTGACCAACTCTAGAGGGTCTGAATGCAAGTTTCATATGATTACTTTCTGCAAGTACTTTTGTTTTGACACAAAAGCAAGGACTGAGGAGTCTTAGTGTCATTTAAATGAGATCCAGCAAGCCTGGATGAACAATGATGCTAACAAGTTGCAAACAGCCACTACTTTCAACAAACTAACCACTAAGATGCGGTTGCAGTATGAATTTCCCTCCTGCCAGTATTTAGGACTAACTGAGTGTCATTACCAATTTGCCACATACCACCATTGCAAATAGAAGCACTAATTCAGTACAAGGAACAAACAAAAACATGAAGAATTAAACAATACGTACACTAGATAAGTCTTTAATGTGTACAATGATGATCGTTATATCATCCGTCCGGTTTTCATGCTCTAACCATAGTTTGTATGATTCTCCAGCAATTGCAGAACATGCATCGCGGGGATCTGCATATCTTGTCACCTACACAGGTGAAAAAATATGAGATTTGCAAACACAATCGCACCACGCAGGTATAATATTCAGCAAGAAATATTTGGGTCAACGTCATCACATTCTAGGAAAAAGGCATGGATCAACACATAGACCATCCTAAATGTTATTATCCAAATTGTAAACACATTGCTTCACTTTGATGAAGATATTCAAATGCGTTCGCTGGAAACACTGGAAAACACATACAGCTGCATATCCGATCCAATCCAGCCAAAAATAATCATGAAAATCAAGTCAAAATGAATAAGGAATATACGACACAGACTAAAACATAAAATTCAGGCATCCTATTTTTTGCTTGATCCTTAGTTGTTATAAACATGATATATTAAAAGGGGTAAAACATGCATTCAAAAAATGTAGATACATTAAGATGTCTGATAGTATGAATGGAGTTTTTGACGCTATACTGCAATGAACCAACAGTTTAAAAGACAAAGGATGTCAATAAAGAAATTTCATTCTCAGATGTGGCCAAACTGGTTGGTCAATTCTGACAATGAGATCTAATTTTGTCAGAGAAGGTGCCAAAATTGGTAGTATGGAGAGGCAAAAAAATTAAGGCAGAACATAGAAAGCAAAGAATTGCAGCCCATCTTGATCCGATTCACTGGAATGCGCGCAAACATGAATTGACAGGGAAGAAGAAAAATAGAAACTGTATCTCCTTCGTGAGACACATTGACTAAGCTTGTTTTTCCTATCCATAGGATCTATAGCAAGCATCTATACTCAACCACAGTTTCAGATGTGCGACTCACATGCTTCCATAATCTGAAGGTCCATGCACCATATCATGGAAACTTACGTGCCGCTAAGGGCAACCTGCGGATGCCACAGATAGTTCGTCTAAAAGTGACCTCAAGAACATTTGAAGTAGGTCACAAACAAATAACAAGCACATCTTACCAGGTGTACTGCCTCAGAAACATTAAACATATTCTCAAATATAACTTGCTCCTAAACACTGGAGATTTCAGTGCTATCAACCATATGGAAGTGTATTCTACACATGCTAAGAATGTAGCGCGTCCCCTTTTCCATCATTAACATTTTACTTTTCAAAGAAGAAAAGCATAAGAAACATAGCATTTAATATCGTGTATATTAAGCAGAATTTGCAGTCCTCTGCACTCGTATGATATCATAAACCCATCTTTGCAAAATAATTAGATTCCAAATTCTGCTTCAACCCCCCCCACCCCCCAAAAAAAAAAAAAAAAAAACCACCAACAACCTAACATGAGTACGTTGTTGGAAAAAAAAAGTAAACTGCAGAAACGAATATTAAGTACAAGAATCCTATTTCTTTCTTTCTTGGAAATTACAGTAACTAACAACAACCATGAACTTTCAAAATTAACCTAATAAGAGAGTAACAAAGAAGATTTCTGAGTCAAGAAATACATGCCATACACGAGTCACGAGGTAAACATCAAGAATGAGATAACAATTCAATGGACATGCTATCAACTAAACTTAGACAAGAAAAGCAGTACTTGCTTTTCAACATAGACATAAAGTGAGATATATCAATCACACCTAGTGGCAAATATTATTACCATAAATGAGTCTGGTTATTTCCCATATTGAACTAAAAAGGTTGTCAAAAATTAAGTCTTACCATAAATGCGATCACTAAAAAAGAGTTCCCTTTCAATTAACTCAATAACAAACAAGATTTCCAATTCAATCAACAAATATCACCCATGAGAGTAATATCAACAAGGAAGAAACCGTTTAACAAATTCTATCAATGAAACTCAGACCACCAAAGCTGTAGGTGATCATCCGAGGGTAAGATTGAAAGTAGCAACGAAGAGCTGAAACGTACCAACTAAGGAGTAACAAAGACAAATACTACCAATGAAACTCAGACTACCTAAAGTAGTAGGAGATCAAGGGTGGACAAGATTAAAAGTAGTAACAAAGACAAAAAGCTGAAATATGCCAACTAAAGGCAAGCAGCAAAGAAGAGATAAATAAAGTAGTTGGTTCCCTTATCAATTAAAGAACGTTATCAAAGTCTTCACTTACCATATCCACCACGGTTTGGCTAGGGAGGAACTCGAAAACCCCATCACTTGCAACTACAAAGAATGGATGATTAGGCATTAGCTGAATCATGGACACCTCTGGAACAGCAATAACGCCAATCTTCTCAGCCGTGCTATCTCCAACACTCCGCGTAAAAGCAGTTCCAGGGTACATCCCATTCTGAACCCACAACCTCGGTGGATCACCACCCTCAGTCTCTTCGTCACCCCACGTCTGTATCCCAGGATCCTTAATCCCTTCCACTTGATCAACACTCAAAACCCTGGCCCCACAAAGCTTCACTCTCTCACATTCATCTTTCCTAAAAGGCGTCTGATCATAAGACAAATTGTCAGAACAAATTCTATTCCCTTCCTTCACACCAATAACAGCCCTTGAGTCACCCACATTCGCCACATAAAGCTTGTCCCCAATAACTAAAACAGTAATTGCGGTTGTACCACTCATTGAGTCATCTATTTCGCTATTGTGAAGTTCATCATTTACAGCTAAGAACGCCGAATTATAAGCTTTAACAGGATCTTCCAACAGTGTAGCATCACTTGACAATATCTCAACTAACCGATCCTTGACAAAATTAGAACATTGTGTACCAAATTGGCCATGCCCATCAAATACCCCAAAGAAATGCACATTTGGGTTACCTTGAATTTGTGTTCTGACCATAAAGCAGTCTTGGTTTTCCTTATCTAGCATCTCAGGGTAGTAACCCCGCTGTGTGAGGACCGAATACTCTAGCCTAAACTTGTGGGAAGGAACAGAAACACATTCAAGTGCGGTATCTGCGGTAAAATGTCTTCCATGGCTAGTAAATCTCTCCATTTCTTGTGGCTCCCTGTTATCACCATCTGAAGATGATGGGTATCGCCCACAACAACACTTCCCATGAACACAGCCCATGGTTCAACACGATCTAATTTAAAATGCGCACCAACTATCTGTCAGAAGTCCCTAGAGAAACAAAGAAAGATAAGAGTAAATCCTACAGAGGTACAATTCTTGATGAAAATGACGAAATGGGTGCTGGTTTATTTCAACACTACCGGTAAACAAAACCCATTATGGGTATCACCGAATTAAAATGCAGACCAATTGTTCGTGAAAAGTCCCAAGGGAACCAAAGAACAATACGAGCAAAACCTACACACAGATGCAATTCTTGATGAAAATGACCAAATGGGTGCTCATAAATCACAACATTGCGGTTCTGACGAAATGGGTTCTTCGCGAATCACTCCAAAAGTTACAGCAAAAGGAATTAGGGCTTGTGAGATGATGGGCTTTCCAACATATTCCTCAAGACTGGGATAACCCTGTCAACAAGAAATGATCAGAGAAAGAGAGAAGGAAAGCATCTTGGAGAAAAGGGAGAGAAAACCCTAAGAATCAACCCAAACAATCAAAAAGGCTCAAATTTTGTTGCTTTGATCATGGAACGGCTGTTTGAAAATGCACAGAAGAGGACGTGTCTGTGTTGGGTTGGTGGGGTCTAGGGAAAGATCGTACTTTTGTCAGTGGAAGATCAGGACTTTTCAAATACTGTATGAAACAAAACATTGAAAAGCAAAATTAAAAAATTCCCCCCAAAAAAGATATACGAAATAAAATGAAATACTGCCCATATATATATAAATCAACCCAGCACCCATAATAAATAAGGGTAAATTACACTAAACCCTCTGAGGTTTACATTCGGTTCTCACCTAAGATCCTGAGGTTTCAATTTAAACAATTAACACCACCACAGCATTGAGAATTGGTTTCAATTAGACCCAAAATATTTTTTTCCGTTTAAACAGAGATGGATGGCTGTCCACTTTGAGGGGTATTTTGGGTAACCAATATTTATTGGTCTCCCTTTCTCTCTCTCTCCCCGTCTCCGTCTATGTCTCTCTCTCTCACTCTCACACGGACGACTGAAACAGAGACCCGCCCAAGGTGGTGTCCCCTCCCTTACCGCCACCCCTCTCTCTGCACACCTCATCCTCAATCCCTGCAACGGCATCATTCTAATCCCTCAAGAACCCATCCCAGCTCTCCACCCTCGCACCCAAAACAACATCCAAAATCTCTTGCAGCCCGATAATCTGATGGCTCACGCGCCGCCTTAGCTCCCTCACAGTCGGATCAACCTCCGGCATCGAGTCTAGTCTCAACAGCATCTCCATGAGTGCCTCGTTCATCTTGATCCTCTCGCGGCCGTCATTGCGAAGTGCATCCTCGATTTCCTGTCGTTGGATCAGGCGCTCGAAGTGGGTCATTTACAGATTGATTGGTGGTGCTGACGGCGACAAATTGGTGGTGCTTATCTTAGCAATAGAGGAATGACGGTGCTATTTTTGGCAGCAGAGGAATGGTGGCGCTAATGGGTATGGTGTTGGCGGTGTCGATTGGTGGTGTTGGTGTGCGTGTGGGGTAAATCTATATGTGATTGTGGGTCTCAACTGGTGAGCGTTTTCAACTGCGGGTGATGGTGGTGGTGTTTGTCCTTGGGTTTTGCAGTGACCAAGAGAGAGGGTGCCAAGGGGGTGGCGACGACAATGGGTGAATATTATGGGAGATGGTAGGAGAGGGGGAGGGGGCACCATCTTGTATGGGTGGGTCTTTGTTTCATTGTGCAAGAGAGAGAGAGAGAGAGCAATAAATATTAGTTACCCAAAATGCCCCTCAAGGTGGACGGCCATCCATCTCTATTTAAACGGAAAAACAATTTTGGGTCCAATTGGAACTAATTCTCAATGATGAAGTGTTAATTGTTTAAATTGAAACCTCAGGGTCTTAGGTGAGAACCGAGTGTAAACTTCAGGGGGTTTCGTGCAATTTACCCAATAAATAAACTGCATTGAAGGCCCAGTTCAGCCAAAGAGACGGAATTGCAAGTTTCATTACAACTCGATCGATCCCACTGCCTAAGGAGCGCTTGTCATTCTGGTTGAGCTTTCATCGGAATAGAGACATGGCGAAAGCGGAATCGAGAGACTGAGAGGAACTAAACTTGGTGAATTTTGTAAGGAGAATCTAGAGATGGCTTAAGTCCGGGAAAGAAAATTCACAGTAAAAAATGAAGAAAGGGCTCTTGCCGCTCTGGCTGCCCTAACGCTTCGCTCTTGCTTGCCTTGCTACCCTTTACTTACCTGCTAAAAAGCAAAATGAATAGCCAACTCGCTTAGCTTTTCTTACCCCTGGCATTACTTTCCTGAACAATTTTTGTGTGTAGCCAATACAATACACCAGCAGCCAACTCAAGAGGTCATCATCACTCCAAACAAAATTACTGCGGTTCAAGAATTAAAGAGTTAATGTTCCCTGTTTCTCTCTTTTTTATTTTTTTTATTTTTCACAAAGACTAATAGGAATATTAGTCGATTTAAAGGTAAAAAAAGGATAAAATATGTTTCGATTGTCACACTTTTGTTCATGCAAGAGAGTGTGGTTTGACGCTCATCATGTGGAGTCTTCGATGGTACCGTACAATAGAGGAAAAACCACAAGCTGGGGAGACCCGTTGGGATTCTCATCTGGTTAATTTGGGATAGTAAACAAAGTATGATCGGTTTTGTCTAAAAAGAAAGACTGAGTGTATATTCATAATGGCCTTGATGCCACATCTTGTCTACATGCATCAATGGCTTCTCCGGCAACTACAAGAATGTTCCATGAGCACGATGCCTATCTAGCTGGTCGATGTGTCGACATCTAGCTGTTCTTTTTTTGCTTGCAAGATTAATCGTTCGGACTTCAGTTCAGTTTACATCGTCTTGCAAGTGCCCCACACTTATGGTGCTCTGCGGGCGAAACTCATATTTTTTCTAGTTGGATGATTTCTCTAGGTGTTGATGCTGTTTGAGCTTGGGTGTGGCTGTCAAGAGTCTATACCTTTCTTTAATTTCTTGATTTTACTGCGGGTGGGGGTAGGTTTGTACACACCTCTAGTGTTGGTAGGCAAGCCTGTTATTCTATTTCCTTATTCCAAAATACTAGCATAGTGCTAAAAGTCAACTTACTTTTTTTTTAATTATCGTACTACGTCACCTTTATTTTAATGAAGTTCTTAAGTTTTACTATCAAAAATCTTGATGCCACATCAGTGCCATAATGAAGTGATACACACATGTACGTGCGCGCGCGCATACACGTACCAACATTATATTGCATTTTGAAAGAAAGGTGCAAAAAGGGGAGTATGATCGTGGACACATGGGGGATATCTTCTGAACTCTGTTACGCTTCCAATTGGGAGGGGATAAGTGGGCATAGTAGACGTCACTCCGGTGATGGAGATGATTAAGGGTCCATATGCAACGCGATGATCGGGGTGGTGGGGGGGGGGGGGGGGGGGGTTGGGAGGGAACGGAGGGGTAGGGCGCGAAGCAACTCAAGAGGAAGAAAGAAAATAAGCAGTTGGGCCGGTTGGGAGGATAAAGTGACAGCGTTGCTATACTTTGCCCGTTGTGTACTAGATTTTGATACACCCGCGATGGATTATTGTTTTAACTCTCAAAAGATTGTTAATGATGTTTGTCGTTTCACGAGTGGTTGATCCTAGCAACATAAATTTACAAACTAAGTTTTAAATGGTATAACACTAAGCAATATATAGGTATGAAATGATAAAATTATCATTAAAGGTCGATAAAAAATTATAAAAATTTAACTAATAATGTGATCAAAACTATGCCGTTTATAGTCACATGATAGAAATATTTGCAGCAACATATACATAAGAAATTTGCAAATATGAGTTGCAAACAAGAGTTACTAGGGCTTGTACGTAGTCTGTGCCAGTCACAAGTCCGAGTCTTATAAGGGGCAAGCCATTTTCGAGGTAAAGGAGGTAGATGACTACTCCACGTTGTACATTCAACGAACAACTTAAAAAATAATAAAAAGAAACAACAATCAATTGTATACAATATTTTTTCACTGAATATTTCTTATGTTTCTAATCTTCTACTCACTGTATTCAATAGGTAAGGTAAATCCGCTCAAATGACCGTTCTCGGTGGTACCATAATCACCCTTCTCTGTCACATTTGCCACTTTTGTTGCTCTGCTTGAGTTGGTTAAGCTGCATATATCGAAGACCAGAAGATTGCACAGTATGGTATGGAAGGCTCAATGCACCTAGCTAATGCACTGCATGGTCCATATCATGCTCTGCAATGTGCAAGCTGAAGAGTGCGCTAGCAGTGTAGTCTTGGGAAATCCCCACTTCAACTCATATGCTTGAGTTCCCACCGATGTGCACCTAGCGCATCTTGAGATGTCAATCTGAAAAATGTCAAACCTCATCAATCTTAACACTTTGGAAATTGTTATTTTCTCTCACCGTAAAAAAAAACATACCATAGAAATTATAACTTGAAACGACCGGTTACTTACGTTATTCCCAAGACCACCCATATCCCAAGTAGAAGACTGAGGAGGAAACAACTTCTGTAAGTGATGAACAAAGTGAAGGCTACAGATAGCAAACAAGGATATGAACAGAAGAAAAGAAAAGAGACTTGCTGTGGAGTATTGCACTTTGCATTGTGACAACATCCATGGTGCTCTTCCTCTGCCATTTGCAATGAAGGCACTTGATCCTATCACTTGCCCCTTGAATTATAGAGGCTGTGTGAGTTTATATAGGAGGGGATGATGCAATGTTTGAACTGGGTGGGAGTAGGGATATACAGAGGAGGGAAAGGGGAAAGCAAATGATGTGCAGAAAGGTAGGCCGGCACTTAAAAGCTCCTTTCAATTTACTCCTAGTCCGTTCTTAACTTCTCATGCGTACTCAAAATTGAGCTCTTACTCTTAGTAAAAAGGAAACATTTTGGCCGTAACTTCACTGTTAAGAAGAGCCTGCAACTCTATCATGTAGCGATAATTGATAGTTACTAATAGGTTTAATGACTTCTAATACATCAGTTCGTTCTCATGCATATTACTGAGCTTTTTTTAACTCTTTGGGTTTGTTTTGAAAAGATTGTTACTACAACGCAGTTGGTTGTAACAAAGAGCCCCATTCTCACCGACAAACTGGTGGGATTAAAATTTAAAAGAGAGGCGATTTTTTTTTCCTCTTTCCCCCCTCTCTTAACCATGCTGTCTGTTTCAATGTTCGCTAAATTGGTATACCTGAAAAGAGAAAAAAGAGAAGGAAAAAAAAAATTGAGAATTGTATACAGATAGACCATAGAACTTTATATGAGCACCTTAATAGATTTAACTTAAACCAAACGGGTTACTCTTTTCTAGTCTCTAATTATAAATAGGAATATGGTAACCGCAATTCATATTTATCCATAAAAATGTTACTCTGCTCTCGACTATAAATATAACTAGGAATATGATAACCGTTATCCAGAATTATCTGCTTGCTCCACTCTTTACTAATTAAGGCGAAGTTAAATCAACAAAAATACAGTGCTGTTATTAATTCTCTACAAGCACGTAGCATAGCTCGCAGTACTTGGAGCATTTGGCCTCCTTCATGTGCTGTTCTTGCCTTCAAAGCTTTGCAGCAGAGAAAATTGAATCTGACAAGTGACAACTACTCTCTGCAGAAGCCAGCACGCTTCAAAGCTTTGCCTTTATGGCTTGCAACAGCAAATCATATAAGCCAGTGCATACTCTATTCAAAATCTCTTTTCGAGCAATAAATAGTGTACAGATTGGTTGGACTACTTTATGTAAAATGGTAATAGAATTTGGTATCTTCGTGGGCAAATTTTTAGGCCTTTAGGAATTACAAGCGTTGATAAGACCGAAAAGAATCGTCTCGATGATGTATATCGATCACCGGATGAACCGCTATGCCCTTTGGGCTTGCCTCGTTTGAAAGAAAAGTTGTTCAAGGTTTGCCTTTTCTAAGGCTCTATTTGACAACATTTTTTTTTCAGTTTAAATTTTTTTTTAAAAGTAGTTAAATTTTTTTTTTACAAAAATAAGTGGGTATTTGATAACCCAGTTTTTTTTCCGTGTTTGATAACCCATCTTTTATTTTGAGTTTTTTTTTGTGGTGGTTTGCAATCGCGGTAGCTGACGGCAACCGCCGGACGACGGTGGTGGGAGGGTGGTGGTAGTGGTCTAAAAAAAAACTCATTTTTTGAGTTTTTTTTTCTTCAGTTTAAAAACTGCTTTTTAAATTGAAGAAGAAAAAAAAATGGTTACCAAACACAACTTTTTTTTCTAATTTTCAAAACTGAAAAAAAAAAAAGTGTCAAACATGGCCTAAATCTCTTAATATGTTGGAGTAGCCTAGAACCTTCTTATTATACGTGTCCGTAATTGAGCAAAGCTATTCTTTTTTATTAACGAACATTGTTTTCTCCTGAACAGTCGTCTCTCTGTTAAGTTACATTTTTTATCACCTTAAGTGCACCGTGCTAAGTCGTCTTCTCATATATCCACGCCCGCCTAGGAGGTTCCTGGGGCTAGCCCCAAAGAACATATGAACTAATGACCTCAAGAGTGATTTTGAAGGCTTTATACAGTTGAGCTACTCCTTGAGAACTCATTCAATTATTGTAACTGAACTCAGAATATCCAATTATGTCAAAGATCAAAAGAGAGATTATCTTACAACTATCAGCCACACGCTAATAATTTAGGTTGATGACAAAGTTTCTTATATACATAATTTGGCAAAAAATCATGAAAAAAGAAGGAAAAGGAAAGGGACATATGTGTGCTAATTGGAATAGCACTCCGAGATCCATGATCTTTATTCTATATATGCTCTTGTCCGTCTCACGTAAATCTTTTGTTGCCTGAAATATTCCTCTCCTTGTCCAGTTCCCTATTCCGTAGATTACGGAGATGCTAGCAGACGCAAAGAGTAAAGACTGCATAAAAAAAATAGTCAACCAACAAGATTCAATAATGACGAGATAAAAACTCAAAACACGTTTAAATCTCGAAGAAAATTTGAAATGGTGCAAATTATTAATACCATCTCCTATGGAATGGGCTTATTAAAGGCATTTTGCTGCCTTGTTCTATTGCAACAAACAACTAAAAGCACTTATGCAACCGAACCCAGCCACACCAAAGAGTTAGAGAAATTACTATGCCTCACTGTTGGTCCAATCGAAAGTCATGTTATAAACTAGAACAACATAAATTACAGGGATCTATTTCCCTACTTCTTCCATAGACGAAAAGGGGAAGATGGATGAAGGAGGATCTACGCCAAAAAGTTGTTTACATCAGCCCATCTAGCCAGGTTATGAGCCCTCCTATTCTCAGTTCTGATGACTCTAACAAATGTCCAGCAATTGAAGAATTCCAGCTTGTCCTTGGTTTCCTCCAAAACCGCAAAACTATTCCAGTTCGGAATTGATTTTGTGTTCTTCATCCATTCAACAATCACCGATGCATCTCCCTCAAATACAACATGAGAGCATTTCATTGTGATAGCCAATTTGATAGTTAGGAGATATGCTGCAGCTTTCGCCATTTCCGAGTTCATATGTGGGGATGCTTATGCCTGTGCAGCAGCAATCACTCCGTTAATCGATATTTGTTACAACTGTAAGGATCCCCTATGCAAAGTGCGACGGCACTCTATTCATGTGATCATAATTACTTTACCCATCGACAGGGAGGAACTTCGTTGCAATCATCAGTGCAACACAATCTTCATGAACTGACAAATGAAACAAATTCTTAGGATTCATTTTACATTCATCACTTGTCTAACAATTTAAGTGACTAAAAATTTAACTAGTACAAGCACGCAAATCAACGATATTCACAAACACCACATAGAAGCCGAAAAAAGTTAGGGTTACGGTCTTCCGACAACACATACAAAAATTAGTCCAAGATAGTTCGACAAGTATGTATAAGCATTTACACGTTGGTTTAATCTTAGCCATCGTACTTTGCTACTACTACTTAGTCTAACACAAATTGGATGGCTCCACAAGAACAAAATAGGTACTTACATTTTTCCAAGGCCATCCATTCCGAAAGTTGAGATGCTTATGAAAGGAAGTTTTCTCCTTCTTTTCACGAAGAGGTGATAGAACACTAGCAAGATGGAAACGAAAATGGTTAGAGATATTTGGTAGTTGAATGGCATAAACCCTAACATGAATGACATCTATCCTCGTTTATATAGAACTTCTACCTTATGGTGGGAAGTGATGGTGAGATCGTGCCTTTAATAATAGGTGAGGCTGTCTACCCTTTTGAGTGTTTTTGGAGAATTCGGGATTTAGTGGCGTTTTGGATTTTCGGTCGATACAAATGCTTTTGTCGCATCTGTACATAGTGACGATTGTTTTTATCTTTTCAACCTAAAATATCATTTTAGCAAAACGTTATCCTCCTTTTGGTGCTAGATCAATCGCCCTTCATAATAGACATATCGATCACCGGATGAACCGTTATGCCATTCAGGCTTGCCTAGTTTGAATGAAGAAGTTGTTCAAGGTTTGCCTTTTCCAAGTCTCTTAGTAGATTGGAGTAGTCTAGAATTTTCTTATTGTTTGCGTGTGTCATCGAGCAAAGCAATCTTTTTCTATCAGCAAACACTATTTTCTCTTGAACAGTCGTCTCTCCTTTAAGTTATATTTTTTATCACCTTAAGCGTACCGTGCTAAGTCTTCGTTCTCATCTCTAATGACCTCAAGAGTGATTTTTGAAGGCTCTATACAATTGAGCTACTCCTTGAGAACTCAATATCCAAATATGTCAAAGATCAAAGGGAGACGAAATGATAGGAAAGACTACCTATTTTTTATTTTTTTTTCAGAGTTAAGTTCTCTTACGAATATCAGCCACACGCTAATAACTTATGTTGATGGTAAAGTTTCTGATATAAATCTTTTACAAGTAAAAAATGGTTGGCAACAAACCAAGAGAAGAAAAAAAGAAAAAGAAAGGGGCACTATTGGCTAATTGCAATAGCACTCTGAGATTCATGATCTTTATTCTTTATGGAGTATTTTTTTTTAGTTTGAAGAGGAGAATTTTTCATATATGAAACTGGGATGTCTTTCATGGTAACATGAGTAGTCAAGCTACTTTCCATGAGAAAACACAGTGTTTTAGCAGTGGTATATATACTAATAAGATTACAACCATATTGAACTAAGTTTGAAGGAGAGGAATGGTAAAATACAAAATACATCAGATCGGAAATTGGAATATAGCCAAGCTGAGGATCCAAGAGCTTTCATGTACACTATTTGGCAAAACTATATTGAGCTGTTTTGCTTGGTCCCATTCTTCTTTCATTTGTTTAGTGTAGAGTAGCTAATTTGGATACGGTGGAAATCCTTGAGAGCAAAATGAATATCCTCCATGAGTCCAGTGTCGATGATACTTCGTGTTGTACTAGGTTGCTGGAGCTTAGAAATAAGTAATTTGTCGTCAGTATAAAGATGGATGTGTGTTATACTAAGGTTAGAAATCCAGTGAATGCAAATGAGAAGTCCTTTGAGTGATGCAGCTCTACTGGTATTTGAAGGAAAAATTCCTTCAAACCTATTCATAGGAAGGCCACACTAAAGAGCTAGAGAAATTACCATTCCTCACTATTGGTCCAATCGAAGGGCAAGCACTAGTCGATATTTGTTACAACTATAATTATCCCCTCGGCGAAGTGGCCGTAGAGTGCTGCTATCGTTGCACTCGTTATCAGAATTACTTTGCCCATCGGCAGGGAGGAACTTTTTCGTAATCATCAGTGCAACAATCTTCATAAAGTGCCAAATGAACGAGTTCTTAGGAGTCACTTTACATTCCATAACTTGTCTACCGGTTTAAGTGACTAAAATTTAACTAGTACAAGCACACAAATCAACGGTATTCACAACACCATATAGAAGCCAAAAAAAGTTAGGGTTTCGGTCTTCCTACGACGCATTAAAAAATTAGTCCAAGATAGATCGACAAGTATGTATGTATAAGCATTTATACGTTGATTTAATCATAGCTATCGTACTTCGCTACTACTTAGTCTAACACAAATTGGATGGCTCCATAAGAACAAAGTAGGTACTTACATTTTTCCAAGACCATCCATTCCGAAAGTTGAGATGCTTATGAAAGGAAGTTTTCTCCTTCTTTTCATGAAGAGGGGATAGAATACTAGCAATGGAAACCAAATGGTTAGAGATACGTGGCATTTGAATGGCATAAACCCTAACATGAATGGCCTCTATCCTCATTTATATGCAACCTTTGCCATATGGTGAGAAGTGATGGTGAGATCGTGCCTTTAAGTGAGGCTGTCCATGGGGAACCGGCCCATTTGAGTGTTTTTGGAGCGTTTGGGCTTTAGTGGCGTTTAGGATTTTCGGTCGATACAAATCCTTTTGTCGCATCTACATATAATGACGATTGTTTTTATCTTTTCAAGCTAAAATATCATTTAGCAAACGTTATCCTCCCTTGGTGCTATAGATCAATCGTCCTTCGTAGAAGTAAGATATCATATCGTTGTCACACATGCCATTAGTGATACAAAATGTTTTCACTACTGATTTTCTAGCATAATTTCACAGATTCATTGAGTAGGCGCCTAACATAGGGGTGTGCACACGGAGATATAGGGATACATAAAGCTCGCACTAGTTGGAGGATTTGGCCTCCTTCATGTACTGTCCTTGCCTTCAAAGCTTTGCAGTTTGCATCAGAGCAAGTTATATGTGACAACTACTCTCTGCAGAAGCCAGCATGCTTCAAAGCTTTGTCTTTATGGTTTGCAACAGCAAATCATAGGAGCTAGTACATTAACTCTGCAAAATCCTGCAACCAATAAGTAGTGTACAGATTGGTTGGACTATTATAC
The DNA here is from genome assembly GCA_033065855.1 of Escallonia rubra. Taxonomy (NCBI): domain Eukaryota; kingdom Viridiplantae; phylum Streptophyta; class Magnoliopsida; order Escalloniales; family Escalloniaceae; genus Escallonia; species Escallonia rubra. The sequence continues at coordinate 24,871 of JAVXUO010001445.1, forward strand.
AAAAATGGTAACAGAATTGGTATCTTCGTCACCACATTAATAGTACTGGAAAAAATTGTCTCAAATCATGTAAATCGATCACCTGATGAACCACTATGCCATTCGGGCTTGCCTAGTTCGAAAGAAGAAGTTGTTCAAGGTTTCCCTTTTCTAAGTCTTTCTTGCTACTATTTGCAACTGTAAGGATCCCCTAAGCAAAGTGGCCGTGGAGTGCTGCTATCGTTGCCTTTGGGATCAGAACTACCTCAGCCCATAGGCAGGGAGAAACTTCTTTGCAAGCATCGCACGACAATGTTCATGAAGCGCCAAATGAAATGAGTTCTTAGCAGTCACTCCAAACAAATCAACAATCTTGATATTCTCAAATAACATAGAAGCCGAAAAAAGTTAGGATTTCGGTCTTCCTACGAAACATACAAAAATTAGACCAAGTTAGATTGACATGTACGTATACGCATTTACACGTTGCTCATTATACATTGCAACTATACGTTGTCTAACACACAGAATGTATGGCTCCATAAGAACAAAGTAGGTACTCACCTTTTTCCAAGACCATCCATTTCAAAAGTTGAGATGCTTATCGAAGGAAGTTTTCTCCTCCTTTTCTTGAAAGAGGTGACATAGAACACTAGAAAGATACCATAACAGTGCGAATTCATGTATTTAACAGTCAGTCACCGAGAGAGAAACCCAAAAGGCGATTTTTGTGTCTCCTCCCCTTCTCTTCTGAAAAGCACTTCCTATCTCTCAATTTTTCGTCTCCGTCGCCATCTCCAGTTTTCCCGATGGGTGGTGACGTGGTAGAATAGACATTTGTTACTCAGGGTTTTGTTGGGGATCTTGGTGGCTGCGACGAGTTAGACGACTATCCCTTAGAGGTGAGCACGGTTCGGTTGGTTCGGTTTGGAGGCTGAATACCAAACCGAACCGACAAACCTCGGTTTGGAAGAAAAAAAAACCGAACCGTAGTTGAACGGTTCGGTTTCTGCGGGTTGAACGGATTGAACAGTTTGGTTTGGACGGTTTAATCGGTTTGGGCCAAATTCAATTTTGGGCAAGTTTAGGCCCAAAAATTAATAACTTATACATACTAATAAGCTAAAAAAAAAACTGAATTTTCTTATCATAATTAATAACACTTGGTGAGATATAGGCGGCGAGTAAAAAATATGTGTTACGTTAAGGGATTTAAGGTTTATCCCATTTTATATGAGTAGTTAGATAACTAGGGTTAGTAAATAATAACTAGGATTAGGTAAAAATATAGATATATTATATTATATACGGTTGGTTCGGTTTATGCGGTTTCAAAAAAATCCAAACCAAACCGATCGAATCAAATGTACGGTTTGGGGGAAAAAAACCAAACCGATTGATTTTTAGATCAATTTGGAAATAAACGGATTGGTTGGTTCGGTTTTCACGGTTGGATCAGTTTCAACTGTTTAAATGCTCACCCCTATTATCCCTATTGCGATGGGTCGCACTCGGTTGATGTAGTCATCCCTATTTTTCTGCGTCGGTCTATGGTTGGAGTTAGAATCTGGGTTTAGCTATTGGGGTCCTTGGGTGCTCCTTGGTTGGGTTGTGGTGGCCGTAGGTTGTGAGGGTAGTTTCCCGTCGGGGTTGTCCTTTGATTAGGTGGTCTTTGTCTTTAGCTGGGTTTTTTTTTTCTCTGTCGAGTTTTGGGTGCAAAGCTTCCTTGGTTTTGAGTACAATTGGTGAGTCTACGGGTCAAATAATATCTATCCTGAGTCTACGGGTCAAATAATATCTATCCATGCCCAATGCATGAAAGTTTTGGTGGGTACAGGCTGGACACGAGCTTCTTACGGGTTGTCCATGTTTATTTAATTTTTTAAGCATATCAATTACCGTCCAAGTCTACTATGAGTCATGAGTTTTTGTTTGCTTAATTTTTAAGCATACGAATTACTATCCAAGCCTTCTATTTAGTCTGATAATTATGAGAAAATAGTAAAGTCTCAAAATAGATTTAACTATAAGCATGAATCAAAGTTTTAGGACAAAATAAAAGAAAAAGAGAAAAATTAGAGTCTCGAAACAACCTTACAAAGCCTAATCATATAAGAAGAAATAAAAGAGAAAAAAAAGTCTTCAAAAGTATTTAAATCAATATGCTTAGAAGATTTTAAAGACTAAAGAGAAAAAAACATATATCTTTTACACATAGGATTGATACATAATTCATATTATATAAAAGTTAGACGGGCTGGATTTTTCACAAGTTGGGCGGGAATTTAAAAGCCTTTGCCCATGCCCGACCCATATTTTTACGGGCTCAAACTTTTCTATCCGCGTCCACCATCATCTCTATAAAAATAAGCCCATGCCCATATTTCCACAGGCCTGCACGGGTTGTCCTAGGTTGTCCAGTTCAGGTTGCATCCATAGTGAAATGAATGAAATCATCCATTTGATAACACATGAGGCTGTATGTGGGGAGTCAGGAGTTCTGGATTTTCTGTCTGTACAAATTAATGCTTTCATGGCATCTAATTACAGTGACGATTGTCTATCTTTCCAAGCTAAAATATCATTTAGCAAACGTTATCCTCCCTTGGTGCTAGATCAATCATCCTTCATAGTAGTAAGATATCACATTGTTATCACACATGCAATTAATTAGTTATAAAAAATGTTTTCTTTATTAAATTTGCTAGCATAATATTACAGACTCAATGAGTAGGTGCCTAGCTTATGAGTGCGCATGAAGATATAGGCATTGGACCATACAATGAGTTTCGCCAGTAATATTATGGCCTAATGCACTAAACTTTTTACCGACCATAATGTTCATAAGACACTAAGGGGATCTATAGAAGGTGAAAATAAGCTGAAGTTAAAAAGTGAAAATAGAAGTTTATGTGGTAGAGGTGTTTGCAATTTACAAGTCGATTTTTTTTTTTGCAAACTCGATCTTGGATTTGAATTGCTGATGCCTCTCTCTCAAATTTCTCTCTAAATGTAGATAATTGAACGTAATCCCTCCTTGTTTCATCACCACCCTCCGGTTACCATGACCACCACCACCATTACCAACAGTCAAACAACAAGGTACCCACCACCTCTGCCATCATACACACCACCGTTAATGACTTACCAGAAACGTACCGACCACAACCTTCGCAACGCCGTCATCACCAACACCCATCACCCACCACATGCTATTATCATATTCACCATATCTCTAAAAAAATTTACTCAAACATACCCCTAGTTTTGCATTTTATGTAGTATTATGTATCTCATTAGAAGCATGCATCATTAGACCACTTTTACCATGAACTTTCCCGTGCTTTATGAAGTTATGCTCCCCATTTTCATTGTTTAAATTGTATTGTTTCTAATTCCTAGACAAACAAACATATATTTTCTCTTCATAATTTCATGAAACTAATACACAGGAGGATTGCAAGAAAAAGTAGATAAAGAAGTAGGAAACATCATCATGAGCTGAAAAGAAACATGCATGTTCAAATAGTTAAATAAAAAGAGAAAAATATGAGGTAGAGAAAGAATGAAGCGTGAGAAAGAAGAGGAAAGAAAAAAAAAAGGCCACGTATGCTTACCATATTTGTTTTCTGTTTTCATTTTCACGATTTTCATATTCAGTTTGAAAACATGTTCCTGTACTTTTATCATTTTCACAAAAAAAAAATTAGCTATTTTTTCTTATATTGGGTTAAGTTTGAGTGAAAAACAGCTGAAAACACATTTTAGGTGTTTTCAGTTTTTTGTTACTATTTGAGTAATTTTATCCAAAACGAAAACAGAAAATGGTAAAAGTACGCAAAAAAAGAATATTTTTCATTATCATTGCTAAAAGCAGAAAACGAATATGGTAAACGTACGGGGCCAACTCAGAGTGATTTAGGGCCAAAGGGCTGGGCCAGAATAGGGCTGAAAAGAGGGCTAGGGCTGAACTTGACCCGGGCCTTTTTGGAAAATTTCACGGCATGGCCCTGGCCCTATGGACCAAGGCCGCACTGTTCATCATTTAGGGTCGGGCCAGCCCGGGCCGTTTTAGGGCCAGGTTGGGCCGGCTTGCGAGCGGCCCGACCTTTTTGACATCTCTACTCTGTGGTTAATGGCAATTCTTTCATCCTCATGAAAGGAAGGATAAACATAGCGAATACAGGAAAAAGATGTACATCAGGCGTCACTTCAATTCAAGATGGTGATAAGAGATTCTGAGTACCGTCGTACAAAGATACCTGTCACTTTGGAAAATGTCTTTTCAATAACTTCTTCAAAACATGAATGATACTCATACTCCCATATCTAATCTGAACTATAATGCACTGGTTTTTAGTAGAACGATAAATATATATTCTCTCCGTCTCACATAATTTGATCAATTTTTTTTGTTTTTTAACCGTCTCACAAAATTGCTCATTTTAAAATTAAGAAAGATTTTGTAAGTAATTTTACATATTTCTTTTTTATTCTATTTTTTTCTCCACATTTAAATCTCTATCAACTCATTCTCTCTCTTCTGGCCTACTTTCTTACACTTTTTTATTCATTTTTCTCTACACATTTAAAATTATGCTAATTCGTTTTCTCTCTCCTGTCTACTTTCTTCTCCTCATCTCTATAAATGGTAGAATGAAAAACACACAATATATCACTTAAATTCGTAATATGAGTGCCAAAACTAATTGCTTGATGGAGCATACCACAGAGGCAGTATACCACAGTAGCAAAATAAAGCAGGCCAACACACTGACCCCGTGGGAAGAAGCCCAGCAACGCTTAAAGAAACTCAAATCCAATTCATAGTATTCTGCACTAGTTTGACTTCTCTGTGTGATCTGATTTTCTAATATCCCTTTCTGCAACATCGAGAAAGGGTACACATATTTTTGAGTTTTATCGTTGCATTTATTTGACATGAGTTGTTGATTTTATGTCATGAGCAACAAAGGGTTAATAATGAGAGCAGAGACGATCTTGAAGATAGTTCAATCGGAAAAGCTTAAATGAAGGCTAAAGCCATCAATTGAAGATCTCTGTCCTGAGATTTTTATTGTAAGTGAGAGTGATAGAATTGATGTGGTAAACAATATGGATGAGTAATTACTTGATGAAACATGTTAGTGACGGAACGATAAACTATGTATTCCTCTCATCTCATATGTCGGCTATCTGTCGACTATATCGAACCATACTTGTTTTACTATTATGAAACAACAAGTATCCAAGATTGACCCAATGAACTCATTGTTTTACTTAAACAATACAATGCTGTAGTTTACTTTGTATAAGCTCATTTTTTGCCTTTTTAAAGCTAAGATCGAAACATGAAGAAATAAGAGAGTGAGTAAAAGACTGAAGAAAAGATTCTCTTTTTTTCCTTCCTTTCTTCTTCTTCGTTTCGGATCGAAAGTACAAGAATTGACTAAATCAAAAGTCCAACGGAGGTCCATGGCGAAGGGTAAGGATGTCTCAGGTAGGACCGTTAGGGTCGAAGAAGGGCAATCGCCCATTCTTAAAAAATCTGCTGAAAAGGAAGGAATCACTTTCGCTTTCTTTTAGTTTCTTCTGGCCACTAAGACGTTTTAGTTCATCAAGCTATCTCTTGCCAAGGCATAATTTTTATTCGGTGGCCGCGGTTATTGACAAGAAGGAAAGAATAAAAAGTACCAAGAAAGTGATGTCAGATACAATCGACGGTAAAGATTTTTGTGCATGCATTTGTTGCGTCTTGCAAGTCAATGCAACGCAGACGTAACGGTGGGATAAAAAGGAAAAACAAATCCAACTATGGCATCTAGACAGATCAATCAATCGGCCAGCTTTCATAAAGTAAAATAATGTCTTTCCTGCAACTTTATAAAACCCTTTGTAAAAAAAGGGAGGAGGTGACAGAAAGTTCATGGTATAACCTCAAAATGAGCACTTTTCATCTCCCAAATACTACCCATCACAAAATCTTAGGCGTGACAAAACCTAAGTGGGGTGCATTATCATGATGAACCCACCCCACCCCACCCTATCCCTCATCCCCCTCCTCATCTTCTCCCTTTTTTTCTTTTTTAATCTTTCTACACAAAGTCAACCCCACATTGATCCTCCTCCACCGTGCCACCACCATGCACCTCCATGCATCACCACCCCTCATTACAAAGAACAAAAGGAGAAAAAAAAATCAAACTAAAACCTAAAAGAGATTGAAAATCCCCCTCCTCCTCCCATCTTTTGAACCTCCTCCATAATATACCCACCACCACCGCCGTGACCACCGTGTTCAGCCTACTTCCGGCGAGGCGTAAACGTCTGAAACACGACGCTCCCGGCGGCGGGGAACTCGTCCGCCGTGCAGCTCCGGCGTTTCATGCCGAGCTGCTCGACGGCGCTCGCGACAACAGTCCATACTTCGTGGCTGCTGGAGGTGGTGGCGGCCACCGAGACCGTGCCCGGCCGGAAAACTTGCACCACCTTCTTCAGCATCCTGGCAATGCCGTCGCGGCCGTCGTAGACGGACCCTACGCACTCGAAGCTGCCGTAGCTGAACCCGTCCTCGGGCGTCACGTGGATGGTGGAATACCTGTCACCATCCAACCCGTTCATCGAGTACCCGCAAGGATCAAACGCGAAGTCACATATCAAAGCGTTCTCGTTTATGCCGCCGATCCCGGTCGCCTCCGTCATCTCTTTTCCGGCCGTGTCGCCGGCCTTTCCGTCGTCCGGACGCCGGAAGAACTTTCTGGCCAGGACCCGGTCTAGCTCCGTCATGCAGACCTCCAGCGTGAATGACCCGTCCGGCAAGTCATCGTGGCTTTCATTGCTCGCGACAAAAACATGCCATGAGTGAGAAGTTAAGATTGATGGCATGACGGAGGCCTTTCTGTAGCAAAGATGGGACGGCAAATTTTCTTCCAAGTAAATGACCTCTTCTTTGAAGCTGGTGTGAGGGTAAGGCTGTGCTTTGGGGAAGATGAAGCTGCCTCTGGTGTACCTGCACTGGGATAGGCTTAGGCCGACTTGGCATGCAAGAAGCAGCAATGGACGGATGGATTTTAACAACTGGGTGGTACCACATGTCTTGATGATGATCTTGGTGGGGTAGACAAAGAGGCTTGATTCTGACAGTACGTAGGCATCAAAGTACTGGTTCCCCACTGCAGATACTACAGTGCATTGCACTTCATGGAGCACTTCCTCTATGGACTGAAAATGGAGCTGCCGGAGACCGATGCCGATCACCGGATCATCACCCGAGAAGTGGAGCTCCAACCGCTTCTCAAAACCCTCAAACCCGGAAACTGCCATTGGAAAGTTCTCAGAACTCGCAGAACAAATTGAAGAGTGGAACAAAGAACAGACAGAGACTGAAAGATGGGGGCTTTGGTGTTGGTGAGTAGAGGTACAGGGTGAGGGAGATAAGTGGAGGTTGGCAAGAGTTATATAGGGGGGTGTGTATGTAAAGAGAGAGAGAGAGAGAGAGATAGAAGGAGAAGGCCAGAAAGGGGGGTGTAGAGTGAGAGAGTGGGAAGAGAGGGGAGGAGGAGATGGAGGGAGAAGGGGGGCATGCGGGTGAGGCAACCAAGAATAATGATTGCAGGCATAATGAATACAAGATTTAAGCTTAGGCTTTTCAGAGTAAGGATACACATCATTATGGAATTTAATTTTTGGTAAGTGAACAGAAAATATATTAGCAAGTACACTTGGGGTGGCAGACATGCATGCAGACGGCGATGAGTGGGATAAGAACTGATATTAATCATATTTTAACCGACAAAAAATTCAATAAAATTTGGAACATCAACAAACATGTGGTGTGGTATTCGCGTACAATTGACGATGCACGTAGTACAATCCTATCATGTTGAATCCGTTCTCTCGGTCCTTCTTATACAAGAAAGAAGGTACAATCACAAACTGCATGTGATAAACCTATTGACGAACCGTTGTCTTGTATGGTCTATATTCTTAATGCCTCATAATATTGAGATAATTAATCGTCATGTGTTTTGATGAACAAACTCCAATCTCAAATCGTCATGTGCTTTAACAAAATGATCTTAGTTTCTCTTAAATCTTGTAACCCCAAGGATTAGAGAGAAACCCAATCATATAATAACCAAATGCACACAAGTCATTCACATGTTTACTTAATTGCCAAAACAGACCGAGGGACATAATTATAAACCAGAGATGCTTCAATGCATGACAGCAATTATGAGAGTTCCTACGCGGAGGCAAGCTTTTTTTGCCATTTATGGATGTTATGGAGTGGACACACAAAGCCAAAACACTACACAACACACAGCAAATCACTCGAGTCACTGTAGTGATATGAGCACAACACAAAACACTTTTGTTCCGCGATCATGGCCACTGGAAATTTGAGAAAACCAAAAATGATCTTCATTGTGCTGCGGGTAGTGATGCGAAAACAACTGCTAGGAATGGACAGCATAGTCTTTGCAGAAGTGGGCAGGTGAGCGAAAAGAAATATAGACGTGCCCAACCAATATATCATCACTTGTATCAAATAATTTAAAGGAAAAAAGACACACACACACACATTCAAGGAATCAGGCGTGGGAGCTAAATAATGAGAATATATCCCATAAATTAGTGGGGTTCAATACGGTAGATGAAAGGTATACATATCATATTTATGCTTCATGCACTGCATCATTTCTTTTGGAAGATGCTAGAATTTGTCGCAAAGGTAAATTTGGTACAAGTGCATGCACTCTGAACTCGCACAGTGTAGTTGACCCAAACTTTACCTCTAAAGCATGAGACGATGCATTTTACCCAAACTCCAACAGATGAACTCTACTTTTGCAAATGAAACTTAGAACTTGAGTTTCCCCAAGGAGGGGTTGTTAGATTATTGCTAGTTCTAGTCGCAGAAAGATTGTGGAAGATTGATTGAGCTTTACGAGGTCGAAATTAGTGCCCACTGATCATAGTTTTCCCCGTAACTTTTAAGACTGGATAGATGGTGATTACCAATTCGTTGTTCACCTTACGTAAAATAATTAAGGCTAAGCTTATGATAGCATAGATAGATAGACTGTATGATGGTGCAGGTTGGGGGAGATAAGAAGTGTAAGGTGAGTATACAGCAACATTGCAACAAAATGGGCAGCAGTGTTGGGAAGGGTGGGATAGGCAATGATGTGAAATTGTGAGTTTAGAATCAAAATCTGCAGTTTTTAGAGCAGGAAATGATTCAGAGTGTATGCGTCATGAATAATCTTAAGGCAGCTGGCACACCCACATTATGACCACATCCCACCTCTTGTGTTGCACGCGCACCACCAAATTCAATCCACAACTACACAAACTTTTTACTTACCCAATACCTCTCTCTCTCAGCCAATACTCTCTCTCTCTCTCTGTATCTCACTCTTATATTATGCTGCAAATTTATCCAAGGGTTGCCATCAATGGAGGTAAGCATGTTACATGCCATCTACAAAATCTTGTAATACTATCGCAACTAATTTATCTTGAACGGTCTTTTACTTGATATACGTTTGGTATATAAGCGACAACTTGACTTTATTATTACCGCTGCGTGCATATATATTTATTTTTACACGAGTTTAGTAATACGTCGCTAATAGTAGGCCTAGCGATAAAACTAACAGACTCTCACATCAAGTTACACTAGTCTGGCAACTTGGTTACAAATATGTGTAGACTCTTAAAACTCATGGAAAAACAAAAGCTGGGGTAAAGGTTAACCACTTCAAAGATAAAAGGCAACAAACAGTGAACCAAATCTTACTTCAAAAGCCTCAAAGCAAAAAGCAACCACGAAATCCCAACTTCTACCTCAAAAGGTGGAACCAAAATCTTCCTCTGAGATTAATGATTCTGAATTATTTGGCAAAGTAGAGGGACAAAGAGAAGAATTTAGAGCCCTATTAACCTTAATTTGCACCCACTAATTCACCTTTCAATCACACACACACTCTCTCCACCCAAAATCATACAGTACATCCCCAACCCATAATTGGTCCCACTCATGGGTTCAATGTGTCCCCGACAGCCACCGATGGATGGTCCCAGAGTGACTTCACGTCATCCTAAATGCACCCTGCACCCACGACACTCAAGGCCCATCGTTAATCCTGATCGAGATCGATTTAGCGACATAATAGTCCCTACCTGGGTCCTGTGTATAGCACGACAAATTTGATAAATTGGGACTGGTTATAAGGTGACTTTAGAGCCGCCATACATGCTTGCACGCGCACATTTAGACACATGTAGCACATTAGAGAGCAATAGGGTCAATTTGAGCACTTGGAGGAGGCATCTGTGAGTGCTACTGTACCACGCGCACAAAAAATGGGTGCCCGTGGTTTCCCCCACTATCCTAAGTTGGAGTGCCACCATATCCAACATTTGCAATCTACAACGTTTGTATGTGACTAGAACTAGAATTGGTCCTCCCATCCCATATATTTTTAAGAACTAGAATTTCCTTCTAAATCCACACACACACACACAGAGGGAGGCATACTTGATGCATGTCTCTGTCCAAATTCACTAGAAACTATTCATCACCCTCTCTGGTCCAAGCTAAAGTCTTGATATAGGATAAATTCGCTTCAAAATTAAATAATTACTATGATCTTTGATATCCCTATACAGACAATTCAATAGCTCTTTCTTGTGAGAATGCGGAGTTTCGCCGCGAATGATCCTTCTAACTAATACTTTTATTGTTCTCGTCTTGACCTCAATATTCTCTACACTAGTACGCGCTTAAGTGCTTTTAACTTGTGAAACTGAGAAAAACTAGAAATTTGTTCTCTCTTGTGCAACTAAGTAATGAAATAAGAAATGCTTGACAAGTTAAAAGTAAAAAGAATAGTAAAATTCTGTCAAGTATTTAGAAAGCCCCGTAATTGTATTATACTCCTAATGAAAGCAGTGAAGTGGGTCCTACATCAATGATTGCTCATAGGTGGCAAAGCTGCTGCTTTGCAAGATTTGAAGCAAACAAGACATGTTAGGAGTTTCAAGTGCTTGCAATCTTCACTCCGCTTGATTGCCCCCACCAGACAAACATCAGTCCTCCCTTCAAAACTTATTCTCTCTCTCTCTCACTGCGTGAATCTCCTCGAGCCCTGCCAGAGCAAATCTCTCGATGTGGGTGAAACCCTTACACGCCACATCATTCTCTCGTGCTTTTTCTATCCTAATTCGAATCTCTTGATGGCTCCACGCAAGCATCATTTCTCTTGTGTCTCTTGCTTGTGACCTCTCCTCACTGTCGTAATCACTTCCTTTCTAGTTTCTTCTTAAATGTCACAAGTCTCTTATCTCATTCTTGGAGCCAACCCCCCCTGCCTCCCTTTCCCTCCCTCTTGTCGTGAGAAGATAACAGGAGGGTAACCATTTGGGCCCATGTACCGGATACATCTCAACTTAACCTAAAAACTTAATCCTAAAGAGCAGGAAAAATGACAGTAACCTTGAGGGATAACCTAAAGGACGCTGGTTCCCAAATCCATACCAACGGACCATATAAAATTTACAGTTCTAACTATAGCCCAAAAAAAAAACTAAAGGCTTAAGTCAATAGATTTGAAATTTATAATGTAGTACCCACGAACCAATCTGTGTTATGCATGTCTAAGAATGTACAGGACCACACATTCCAATCTTATGGGGGTGCAGTGGAAATCTTTCTTGTCACAGAACTTGGTACATAGACTTGAGCATACTTGGACGAGTTACACAACAGTGCTGACATAAACATGGTGTCATTCCTGGTGTTTGGGTACTAAACTGGACTAGGCCTACTCCGAGACTATAATATTTGGTGCTGAGGAGAGGAAAGAGAGAGAGAAGGTGAAGATTGTTTGTTGGGGAGAGTTTCAAGAGATTCATTGGCACAGAGAACATCACATTTAATCTCTATTTAAAGCCTTAATAATGTCAGGGGTCAGGCATGAATATGCAAACATGGAGGCCATCATGTTCCCCCTGCTCCAAACTCTATCCTTTCTAAAAGTTGTCTGAGACTCCTAGCTGATTCATCAACTTTTTACACAGACCCGTACCCAATTAGACCCAACCCCTTTCCGCAACTCCCAAAAAAGAAGTTTCAGATTTGAAAAAACAGAGACACCTCGTGTTCGCTTTTTCCAACAACGAATAACAAGGGAGGGTGATTATTCAACTGCAAGGGACCAAAAGAAAGCAAATACATTGCCGACACTTTGGAACTCTTCTACATGCTCTCCTAATAAGTGCCTGTTACTCTACTATTAGTCTATTATTACTCATTATCCACAAAGGGAACATAATCAATCCCTGCCTTCTACCGCCAAGAAGATCCTCGCATTCGTAACCCATCAAGAGGCTTAAAGGAAACTAGGGAACGACACAAGGATTCATTCAGGAACAACCTCGAGCCTAGGTACCTAAGCCTTATTGGAGTCAAGCGGAGCTCATTCTCGCATACCTGATTTTTACTTTCGAGGCAGCTCTATTACAACTAGGTAAGCATACAGCAAGCTAAGGATTTTCAGAAAAAGAATACACGCTACAAACACCGTACAGGATTACATATACTGGGAACAATTTTTTTGTTTAACAGACAGGCATACATAGCCCAGCTACAAAAACAGGACTTAAGGCCAATATACGGAACCATCAGCTTGCCCGGGTGGCTCCCCTCATCTTTATGGCAAAGTTTCCAACTCATTTGAAATCCTTAAAATCACAAACGACATAAACAATCTAATTTAATGAATGACAATATATCAACACCCATCTATTATGCTACTTCTGTCTGCAAGCCTATGAGAAGTGGTGTCACAATAACAGCCCCGAGGAAGTCCTTTCCTGCCCTGCAATTTCAGATTTTAGGCCAGCACAGGTTGACCAATTGTACAACAAAAGGCCCTTGATCCATTGAACCACAATATTCTAAACTCCTGATTTGCCATCGTATTATCTATATCTTCGGTGTAACAGCAACTGGGCATTTCCCTAACGTATTCCATAAAATGTAATCCCCAGAAAGGACCTAATCCAACCGAAAAAGAGAAAATAATAAGTATAGGCACCATAACACACCTAAATCACTACTTGTATGGGAAACTCACTAGGAAATTTATAAAATAACGCATATTCTATGTTCCAATTCAGCTTTAGCATGCTTATATGCAAATAGGTATTCTAAACTTTTACGCAGAGTAACTTTTGATCTTTGAATATTTTGGATATAACAAGCCTGTTTTTTCTTTGCATTCTCATACAACAAGCCAGTTTTTTCTTTGCATTCTCAGAATTTATGTGCTCTCTTGTGCCTATTAAGCTTGCAACATGTGTTCTTCATAAAGTAATTTCTAAGCACATCTACCCAAAGAGCACGACAATCTATAGACTATTTTACTAGTAGGAAATTTGCCTTCTAAAGTACAATATGACCAGCACATGTATGCATGTGCCTACGATTACATATAGCATATCCAATGCATAAGACAAGAAGTATAGTGTACACATGCTAATACGCTAACGTCTATCCATTAATCTGTGCAACTTCTATGAATAAGCCTGAAATGCACCACTTCAGTTCATGTCAAAAAGCATACTATACTTTGAAGTTTAATAATGGCAGTCACACCCTTCATAATTGGGTAGGTAAATTAGCTAGCTCTGTCTAATAAGGTAATGTTAAAAAAAAATCAAAATGCAACTAAACCAAAAAATTGAAAAATGAGGGTAAACAAGTTATATTAATTCAAGATTCCCATAAAGACAAACAGAGGATTTGTTACTTTAGGTGTGAGGTGCACTGCGTATATCTAGGGTGTAAGTAACCCAAGATCGAAGCATCCTGAACAAGCAACCAGGCTTAGATGTTCACCAACCAAATATAAGCCAAGGTAGACGTTTCCTGTCATTTGGTACACTGATTTTGTAGCTCACCCAAACATTGAGCCAAAATTTTGAAGGCAATCTCAAACTTGTCTCAGAAATTACAAGAATGCCAGCTAACAGTGCCATTAAATGGCACTGTTGTCATTTCTGAGCGTGTTAGGGACAAGTTATTTGTGGCGTGCATCACACTTCATGTTGTGCGGAGGATGTAATGTGTGCACTTGAATACAAGTAAAAAAATTGTCAATGCCACAACTATTATTTTAGCCATTGAGTGAAATACACTAAAAGCTTGATCTTAGAATGAAGCCATAGAGAGTGTACAAGATGTATTAAGTGTTTGACCATCAGATCTAGTTCAAGTGAATGATAAACGCTAAACCTTATCAGGATTATCATTTCGTTATACTTTTAACGTAAATCATATGAATCTTGGAAGGATTGCAATCTAGTGATCATTCCTCATATCTATGTGTGTGATCACTGAAAACACCTAGTGATGCATATTATTATTAAATTGTTTCATGATGTCAAGCACTGCTCCTGTAACAATAGTGTTTACGACATACTGCATCACATGTAAAGGCGTTTTCAGGTTAATTTCTTGTTAAATGACAGATAAAGAGAGCCCAACACATATAAAGAACTTCAGGTACTTGTGTCAAGATTACCTGAGTTGAAAACTCCACGGGTGCTTTGACAGCTGGAAAGATGCTTACCTGCGAACCGCACCAGTTAATAAGAAGCTTACAAACTACAGTGCATCAAGTATTTTCGGTATGAAATAGCAACCGTGAGCTAAATCTACTCTTTGGTAGCTCTTACTAGTTTTAACTGACTACACTGGCGGGAAACTCCAAAATTGAGTTTTTTTGGCTCATATGCAGATTCAAATACCATGATCTCATAAAAACACTACCAATCATTGAATACTCTGAAATAGTAAGCCAGAGACTAATAACCAGGGAGTAAAGTAGTAGAGCAGTTCCAAAATAGTATGTGATAGCACTGCATAATCTAAGTAAGACAGTAAGACACTCCACTAATTCATTACAGCAAAAGAAATTAACAAAAGGATTCCTTAAAAGCAAGACAGATACAAAAACAGACAAGATATAAAATCCTGTGGGGCGTGGACTCAGTACGAGTGGGTCTGATACTTGTCCAAGTGTCGGATTCGTCTAACTTTGAAACACAAGAGACAGGGACATGGCAAAATGTTCATATTTAATATTGCTTTTTAGTTATTCCCAAGGTAAAATGGTGTTTTGTGCGATGCACGTGGTTTTAAATGAGAATTTGTTTCGTCTCACAGCAATTACGAATTAAATGAAACACTACCAGATAGTGTTCTTAATGGCATATCCTACGAGATGTGTCGGAGACATATCCCATACCTACGTCCAAGTGTCGAGTGTCCGACACGGGTACTTTAAGCATTTTGAAGAGTTCACGTGACATAGATAAAATCATATAAGTGGTAAAATTCCACAAGCAAAACTCGACTAAGTGCGGACCTAGTAGGTTCATATCAATTTCCATTCCAGCTAACATTAACCAAAAATTTGTGAAAAAAGGTTTTCAAGCAATAAGCGGAAATCCGGAACATACAAGTTTCTTATGCATATGCATAAATGCAATACGGCAGAGTTCAAAATATGTCAAATGCATTTTGAGCCCTTTTAGAATGTCAGGATATTGAAAACATAAGGGGCGGTGACTTACAGATTTCGGATGAATTGACATTCCCGACAAAGAGGCCCCCACCATCTTGAAAGAGACCTACAAAATAACAAATTAGGGATGGCTTGCTTCAAAGAGCCATGACTATTTGATGCATTGGAAGACATACTACACTGAGCAGTTCTACATGTAATTTCAACTTCAGAAGATTGTTCATTGACTAGCATACGTTTGTTAAGTCTTGAAAAAGATTGTAGTCAGCTAGGTGCTGATAGCTTACTTCTATGATCTATCTTATTGATCCCATCCCTTATCTCTTCTAAATGGTCTTCCTACCTTACTAATCTCCACTCCAAATCAAAATCAGGTATATTCTAATCAAGAAAGCAGTAGCAACAAGAACTGTAGTGCAACCAGAAGAGTAGCTGCCACCAGCCAGATAACTCTGTTATTTAAGAAAGTAACTTTTCTAGGTGATCGGCTGAAAACTCAATGCAGAAGCCCGGGTGGTTTCCCACGTAAAGGGAAAAATAAACCAAAAATTAAGTGTGGCAATGTAGAGAGCACATACTTTAGCATAATTGTATGCCTGCCAGCAAAATGGCTCCTCTAAATCGACTGATTGCAGATCCTTGCTCATTTTCTCCATCAAAAACTCCTCAACATTTACCATGTTATTCGTAGATTCCAGTTCAGTATCACTATCTTCATCAGCAATACCTCGTATGCCATACCCAGAGGAGTTTGACCTTGGAGTTTGCCATGGAGCAAACCTTACTGTTCCTGGAAAAGTTGCTTCAATACTCTTGCCAGAAACTACCCGACTGCTTGTTATAATTTTCCATTCAACAGCATGCTCAGTGTTTGAAACTGTTCCAACAGAAGGTGTCCCGTCAAAGGAAATGACCTTTCTCCTCGGGAAGGGCATAGTCACTGTACAGGTTTCCATTGTGAGAGGAGCTTTGTAACCTTCCATCAAGCTCAACTTAAATAAGAATGCACCTTCATTTTCTGAAACCATCGACAGCTGGTAAAATCCTTTTATAGGAGGTCCAATGCCGCAAAATGCCTGATAGCGCATCAACACAAAGTTGCCCAACTGTGGTGAAAAAGTTACAGCCTGCTTCTCTCCACCTTGCTCTGGAACTTGAGCACAAGGATGGAATGATATTACTTCAACACGAGCAGTATCCAACCCCGTCAGCGGGAAGAAAACATCAGGCATTCCTTCTAATTCTGCTCGACAGTTTACTTGGCCAGAAATTGAAATAGTATCTGGAATTTCATCCCGGTCATACATTGCAGCATGAACCATCTCATGAATCGTAAAAAGGACTCTCTGCTTTCCTTTGTAGAGATAAGGTTTCCATGCAGGTTGCTTGCGGTCTGCAAGAGGCAAATCTGTTGATGAAAAGCCATTGCTCTTAATAGCTGAAAAATTGGAGTAGCTGAGGTCCAATGGTGTACCTACATAAATAGCAAACAAGCATAAGAAAGAAGCTAGACCTTAAATTGGCCCAATAAAGAAACTAAATTAGGATCAAAATGAGGTGAGAAATACCATAATGAAAATTACCAACCAAAGGGCATAGCGCTACTAAGGAAAGTTCGAAGTGAATCTTTATCCAGGGTCCTCAAACCGGTCCTTGGAGCATCAGATAAAACAGCTCCGCTGACAGTAGTATTTGAAGTGGTGGATGCCGCAACTGTTGCCGCTAAAGGTTTTGCTCTTGCAGAAATACCTATACTGCCAGTTAACGAGTCTAACAGCCCACCTACTGAGGGAGATGCATTTACAACTACTTCAGGTTCTTGAACATCTCCCATGATTATGTCACCTAAAACATGTGCCACCGTAAATGCCCTGTACGTGGAAAACAAAAAGAAATGATGACTCGTCAGGTTATAGGCTGAAAACTGAACTGAACAGATAATCGACGTTGAAAGAAAAATCGAAGGATAAAAGGATCAGATTATGACTAACGCAATGATGAAGAAAACCAAACCAAATTGCACTAGTGATTACACTGCTTACTAGGCTAAAAAGAGTATGGCTCAGTTAAACAAGTACGTAGAAATGTGCATATGTAATGTAAAGAGCTTGGAGATCTAAATACGTATGACTCAGAAACCCAGGGGCGAAAATCAAAGTAGTGCGTAAGAGGTCCCATTTCGAGGTGCTGCACAAACGCTATGTGAAAGTACCATAGAAGCAATTTAAAAAATGCACCATGTAAGTGTTAAATATCCTATTGATTTTGATTTATGATCATGCCAAGCCTTGACTCTTGTATCTGACACAATTTAAACTCTTGATCATGCCAAGATTACACGAGTGAGTCCACGGGAGCTATACAAAATTTGAGTCACGTACAAGAGTTAAGCTAAACTCCATGTTGGAGCACCTTATCTTAAAAGCAGGTTGAACACCCACTACTCTGTTTGAATCCGTTTCTACCGCCCTAGTGACACCTAATGAGGGCAGGTCACATAAGGAAGAAAAAGTTGATTGCAGCTAGCAGTAAGAATGTACATGTAACGTTTGATATTCACGAGCAAAAAGGGCCATTTTGAAATGAGCCCATAACGAAATGGATGCAAATTTTCAGACAATTATGCAAAATTTTAAGTTGAATAAATATAACCATTAACTACTGAACTTAGGCTCATATTCACATGATTTCTGTTGCAAAATTCATAACAGTATACAAATGTTTTGAGCTGAAAATTCAGGCTTATACCACCAATCGCGTAGGTCAGCTAGCAGGGGATTATCCTAGCTTAACCAGAGGTCTCGGGTTCGAGTCCTGGGAATGCAGCTGCATTAAAACTTGGTAGGGAGAGCTTTGCCGCCCATGTGGTCCTGCCCGGCTCGAACCCGGATTAGTCGGCTTCCAATGTGGTGTTCGGATACCGGGTGATCTAACCAAAAAAAAAATCTCATCTACCCAGCTACACATTGCAATCTTCTACAGATCATCAAACAAAAAAGAAAGAAAGAACGCCTAAATCAAACGCCAATTCCCACACCCAAACCTCCTAGTGGACATTCCTGACAGAACCAAAAACATCTATATGGAACTGCAATAAGAGGCTGATTGTCAAAAACCAGGACTAAACGCATAGCAGCTAAAAGAAGGAACCATCTACATAAGAGGCTATTCCACGGCATCCCAGGTGAAAAAGTAACCAACGGGCGCGTGCATGCTCACGCACACAAACACACACCCACAGGTGCACAAACTGTGAAGTAAAAACAAACTACAACATTTGTATCCTATAAAGTACAGTATATTAAACTCTGCCGAATAAGATGCGAAAGCATACACGACATCGTATATTATCAGCATTAAAGCACATGAGCAGTAGACTTATTTAACTAATCATCAAAAGAATCCAAGAAAATTCCGCTGAACGTTAACTAAAAAAGCAGTACGTTATGGGCCTATACGTTTACAGGATTTTGTTTTCGTTTTTGTAATGATGATAAAAAAGATACATTTTTTTGCGTACTTTTATCTTTTTCCGTATTCGTCTTGAGTAAAAATTCGAAACAGTAGCAAAAAAAGTGAAAACAAGGGTGTTTTCACCTTTTCTCGCTTCTTTATTCTCTGTGTCAGAGAATACCAAAGCAAGTGCCCACTGTTCACAATTTTCGCCCCTGTCCTCTGACGGCTAGCTGCAACGTTAGAGAGCCCCTAGCTCTCCTCTCTCTCTCTCTCTCTCTCTCACACACACACACACATTTATCTCCTTCATTTTCCACGAACAGGGAAGGGATCTCCTCCATTTTCCACGAACAGGGAAGCAGATCTCCTCCATTTTCCACGAACGGGGAAGGGGAAGGGGAATTACACGAACAAAAGAGGGAATTACAGAGGGAATTACAGGAACTCGTGAAGGGGAAGGGGAAGGGGATGTCAGTCATGTCACACCAATGTGGGCCCAGGGAAGAAAGGAAGGGGAAAGGAGAGGGAAACCAACGTAGCTTTGTTCCGGGGTGGGCCCCACGTGGAGACATTTGTGTAATCTTGAGTGATGACTTTATTGGGAGAAGTAAAAAAGTGGGTATGGAGGGTTGTTGGGAAGATAAATAGAGGGTATAAAAATAATTTGTTAGATTAAGAGTAGGGTTAAAATGGGAAGAAATATGTATAAATAGTGTAAAAAATGCTAAACATACAAGAATGGATCCAAAAAAGTTGGTGAAAATGAAAATGGTAAACGTACAGAAAAAACTGAAAAAAGTAGATATGGAAAAAATCAAAAGTACACAATACGATTTTAGAACTGAATACTAAAATCTGAAAAACAAAAACAGAATACAAAACATGAAAACAAGTTGCATAAACGACAGCCCCTATATGTCTGCCTACAGAATGTTCCAAAATCTATCTAGAAAGGGTCCAAGGTTAAGCGTTCATGAAGGTTGAATTTAAGAATAGGGACAGATCATGCAAAAAGCAATTGTTGTCTTCTATAGATAAGAACAGTATTTTAAGTAACTTACCATACCCTGTGATTGATGGAAGATCATGCAGTAGAGAGGATAAACCTTCATCTTGTCCAATAGCATTTCCACAATCAGATCTTTTGCACATCCTCGAATATGTTCTCAAATGATGAGGTTCAACTAAAGGCAATACAAGGATGCAATAGTGGCCTTTCATGTGCAAAGTGAACGGCCAGAACAGATGATTCACACTTTCCTCTTCTTTGTTAATATGAAGACTAATGATATGACGAGTGATTGGATCATCCACCCAGGAATCTGATCCTTCAACCGATTGAGGTACACGTATGCCAAACCCACGAGCAGATCCCTCCCTGGGTAACACAAGTAAACTAGTTATTATGACCAAGGTATGTGGATAAAGTCATGTATATTATGAACAATAAGAGGTATTTAAAAATATTTAGTTTTTAGGATAAGTGGAATACTGGAAGTTCCACACTAATGTCCAGCCAAAGCATATAAACAAGAAACAACATCATGTATCTTGTTAATTCTGTTAAAAATTAAAAGTATCTCGAGTCGTTTATAATTTGACGAGTACTTTAAAAATTCCTGCTGTCCTATTATATGCGACAAGGTGAAGTCAAACCGTCTACTAATATGCATTTTGTATTTGCTTTAAAAGGGGTTGCTCATAGTTAGTTAAAGGCTCTACAAAACATGATAAATATTGGAAAGTAAGTATCAAGCATGAGCCTGATCCCCAGTAATAATTACGATCATTTGAAGGAAGGTAACAGCTAATGAGGCTGTCTACTATGAACATACTGGTACAGTCGTTATTCGTTCAAAATACGTACCCACAGATTTACAGAAAACAATGGAAGCAAGAGGCCTCAGCAAATCTATTCATCAATGCCCTAAAACCCTGTCCTGCAGAACCAAGTTTGTAGATGATAAAGGTATATAATCCCCTTAAATAGTTTCCTCCCAACTTTTTGGGGTGCAAAACACGTAGGCTCTATCCCTTTCCTTCCTCATAAGTCTTTGCAGATTTCGATTTTCTAGTCCAACTTTCTCCAGCCTATAATTCTCACTAATAACATTAGATGACCAAGCTTGTTTCTCGTGTTCTACTTTCTTAGGTGATGCCTATACCGCGTGATCTATGTTACATGGACTCGGTATGAGTGTCCGAGTTGGATAGTTGAATATGTGTTCAAGTGTCAAATTTGTCTAATTTTTAAAACCCAAGACACGGGGACACGGCAAAATTTTTCTATTGATAACTACATTTTCGTTACTCATTAGGTAAAATATGTACGCACATTGTTTTGATTGAATGTTATCTCATATCAAAGCAATAACGAATTAAAAGAAACACTTTTAAGATAGTGTTCAGGTGTCGAGTGCTTCACATAATTTGAAGAGTCCCTGTAACATAGCGTGTTATACAACTTCACAGAGTTTCTTTTGTCCTGCAGGCTAGACGAAGACCGTGACTCCATTAGGGATAGACTAATCTTCTTAGCCCAAGAACTTATTTTAAGCTTCCATTACACTCCCTCTGTGTCATATTTATGTCCCCCTTAGACTTGTGTGAATCCTAGAATCGAGTTTGCACACGTAAACATTGAACAAATAGATTGTAGTTGCCTCAGTCTGACTTGTCAAACAACAGTCTTAGCATTCGAGTACAACTTAATGTTTAGTCAAATTCCACCCAATAAATTGGCAAAGAGTAAAGGTGACAAGATTATGAATCAGATGGAGTATAATTTAGTTTTGACCTAAAATAATTAACTACCAACTGATTGAAATGAAACACAGAGTAAACAATCGCTTCCAAAATAAAAAACAGCTCGAACGATCAACTTCCTTCATATCATACACACTAACATCAACCACATATTCAAGTTCATATCATAAATTCGATAGAAATTGAACCGCATTGGTACTTTCAAACATTCATCGCCTAAGATTTACCCCCCTCACTAATCATGATAAAACACATACACAGAAAGCGTAACAAAAGTGATAAATTATGGCAATGTTAACCTCTTCTTGCGGTCCACAAATGCTGCGGCTAACTCCGAATCGGTAGGAAGAAGCGGCACCGTACCGCTCTCGACATCGCTCTTGCAGGCGGCGCGCCACCGCCGCTCCACTACCGGAAACCTCCTGCTCAGGTCAATTCCAAAGGCGGAGGCAAACATATCACATGTACAGATACATCAATCGAGATCCAAATGGAAGTCAAAAAAGCCCTAGAAATTCGACTGTTCCATCACATTTCTGCCGTTTTTTTACGTGTAATAGGTGTGCGTGTGCGTGTGTACCTGGAGAAGACGACGGCGTCTTGATTGTTGAGGATCCACAGCGCTCTGATGCTGCAGCCACTCACTCTGGGCATAGCTTCGTGTGGCGAAATGATGAACTTAATCTGAAATCCTAACAAAAGACGAGTCCTTCTTCAACCTCACACGTAGAAGAAGTTTATTCACTGCTTAAGTAGTACGCACGGGATCGAGATCTTCTGCCGTACAGCAGAGGTGCTGTACATCATTTAGCGACAAAAGATTGTTATTTAAAATGTTATGTCGCTGTTACTAAAATTTATAGTGACATTTTTTTGTCACTAAAAAATATTTAGCGACATTTTGTGGGTACAGCAGAGGATCTTGATCCGTACGCACGTTTTCGTACTTTTTAATTTCTTTTTTTAAACACCAATTATTATTATTACTGGAGGGATGAATTCTTACAAATTTAATGTTACGATTCATTTCATTTTATTATATCATGCAAAACATTACACGCGTGATGGGCAAAATGAAATATGATATTGCTATTCATTTTACTTATTTTGACTTATATAAATATGTTGAAACATGCTTTTCAAACTATAAAGAGTCGTTTTTTCAAATTTTTAGCATATAGAGTTGTACTTAGTTAAATATCACTATTTTCGTTTCATTTGATTTTTTTTCCATTTAAATTTTTGTGAAATTATTATGTAATGAATTTTGGAGCATGTAGGTACCAAACCTAACTTAAATAACAATCAACATATATTAAGTAAGTATCATTTGATAAGACAAGTTAGGGTGATAACCATAAATAAAAATCAACATTTATGTGTATATAATCTAGTCTAGAGTTTTTGCAAAATGTTAAAAGAAGAAAATAGATACCACGTAGAATGCATGAGTATGACTTACATAAGTTAAGCTCTGTTCGAAAACGTTTTCATTTTCAGTTTTTTCTCCGGTTTTGTAAACTAAATTAGAAAAAAAAAAAAGCGTTTGTCGCTCAGTTTTCGTTTTTTTTCTTTGTTTCAGTTTTGAAAACAAGTTTTAAAAACGGGGTTATTTTTTAAAGCTCTCATTTAGGAGTTTTGAATTTTGAATTCTGAGTTTTGATTTTTATTTTAAGACCACCGCCATCACCACCCTCTTACCGCCACAGCCATCGGACACTGCCGGTGATCGCTACAGGCCGCCGGCCGGCCACTGTCTGCTGCCGACGACCGTCGCCGGTCACCCGGCAATCCCAGCTGGCACCACCGCCAACCACTGACGGTTGGCGACCACCGCCACGCCTTACCACCACCAAAGAAAAAACTCATAAATTGTATGTGGGAGAGAGAAATAGTGAAGGTGAGAGAGAAAGAGAACATACGTGTGGAAGAGAGAGAGAAGGTGAGAGAGAAAAATAAAGGGATAATATCACTTATATCCCTCAGTTTATGGGTAAATTACAGCCGAGGACTCATGTTTGCGTTCATATCAGTTATGTCCATTGACCAGACGGACTACAGATGGTGTTAAATTTTCATGTAAAATAACAAAAGCGACCTCTAAAACAAACCACTTCTCTACCTTTCTTCCCCTCCTCTTTTTCTATTCCTTCTCAAACTGATTGAACCACCACTGTCATTCACCTTCTACCATCATCTCAAACCCATTTCCACATTAAATAACCATGACCAACACCATATATGGATTAAATCACCACATAGGAGCTAAATCAGAATGAAATTAAATCTCACGTCAAAAATCTGCCGTGGATGGCGAGGAAGACATTGACGACCTCTTATGCAAGGAGGACACTCGCTCGGCTCCCTGTGTCGCCGCACCCTCTCCCAAACCTAAGAAGGTCATTGACCCGGTGGTCGAGTCAGGCCCTCTGTCCTATAGGAAGACGAGGAGGTTATCAGGGCCGTCGTCGCCGGCACCACTCCATCCTCTCCGTTGAATCGAAGCTCCGGGATTGCGGCCGTGCCGACGCTGTCATGAGGGGGGGCTTGTAGGGGATCACCGACAAGTCCCTCGATGGGCTGCCTTTGGATGGCTTCAATTACGATTCCATTCTGGGGTAGTGCTGCAAGTTACCCGTTGGTTACATTTAGATCCCTGTGGGCATCGCCAGACCGCTGTTCCTTGAGGGCAGGGAATATTCTGTCCCCATGGCCACGACTGCAATTTGCTGGCCAGCACCAACAGTGGATGTAAGCTTACCTACGCCTTTGGAGGTGCCACTAGCATTCTCCTTAAAGACGGCATGACTAGGCCTCTCATCGTGAGGTTCGGCACCATCAGAACCGCTGCCAATTTAAAATTCTTCCTGAATTTGTTTGATTGGGATAGTTGTTGGTGAAAACTGGTGATGAGTTGAATTGTGATGTGGCTACTTTGAGTATGATGGAGCAGTGGGGTGGTGAAGACAGATTGCTTGCCGTGATATTGGTGATAGCGACGAGTCGGGGGCTGTGTATGCGCGTGTTTGTGAATCTGTGTACAAATATTAGGGTGGAATTTTTAGAACAAATTGACTGGTTCTGCAGTGGTTGTGATGTTAGGGTGGTACAGTGGTTGTGAGAGAGGATAGAGGAAATAGGAAGAATGAGAGGTTAGTATTGTCATATTTAAAATACGGTATTGCCACGTCAGCGAAAACCGTTAGTTAGGGTCACATAACCCTAATGGTGGGCACATTTGATACCAAATTTTCACATTTTGGATATAAGTGCAAAATTTTGAAACCTACGTCTTTGACCGTAATTTACCCCTAAACTCAAGGATATAATTGATATTATCCCAAAAATAAATGAACCGAGTGTCTCTCTCTTCTTCCTTTAAAGATATGTGTCTGAGGCACACGTTTGTACTTATAGTGGCATGGATAGCACACATTTGAACTTACAGTGGCATGGATAGCACACATTAGATTAGATGATAGTATTATGGAGTAGAACACATGGTTTATCTAATGCTAAGAGCTTCTTAACAGGTTTGAATGTTTCGAAGAAGCTGCATAAACTTGTTTTGAAGAAGCTGCATAAACGGGTGGCTATAAAATATAGTCAAGACTAGACTATAGACTTTTAGATAATCAAGTCAGATCGCCGACGCGCCTCTCTTCCACGGTGAGTTAAGCCAGAAAAACACAGAGGCCTGGGAGCCACTGCTACCACCGTCACAACGACACAGCGCGGCTGCCACCACCTCTTCATGAACACAACTACCACGCCGCAGCCGAGTCCGCCAAATAGACATCCATCCATCGCCACACCGTATCGCCTCTCTTCCATTGTGCTAGAAAAACAGAGGCCTGAAAATGCAAGGGAAAATGCATATTTGAGGAGAATACAGGAAAATCAAATTGGAACCATAAAGTTTAACAGAAAATACTGACAAAAGAAGATTAGAATTTGAGGCATGCTTACTCTTGGAATCGAAATTCTAGGAAATTCGAAGCAACAATGGAGATGGAGAAGGGGAGGAAGATAGGCTGGTGGGTAGTAACGTAGCCGAGGAAGAGGGTAATATTTTCTGGTAACTAAACTTTGTGGAAAGTGGGCTAGTAATTTTTACCCTTATTTTGGACACATGTCGTCATCAGAATCACTTTTAGCGTAACACCAAAAATGTATTATACTAAAAATGTCACAAAATGAGAATTCTAGACTTCTCATTACCGCAATTGTATCTTCACACGCTACTCAATTCAGACCAGAGTTTACATAGTAGCGTCGGGCAAAGACCGCTTACCTCATGTTCAATGAAGCCGCTTACCTCAGTGGGTGTGCCTATGAGCGTAATATTGGCATGATCTAGAGCATTTTTTAAAAACCGCACAAGATATGTCGCCGAGCCAGGGTTGTAAGAATGTTTGTTAAGTACCCTGTCAAGATACGTGTTTGGTTTAATCTTCGTCTGCCAGTCTTTGACGAATGCTCCCAAAATTAGTAGCACCATGTCATTCTTGTTGGTAAGATCTTGATGATTATACTTCTTCCAAATCTCATGAAAATAGTGGCAGCGCCTCCTCCATGGCCAAATATATGTATGACCTGCAACCAAACGTCTATTTTCATTACAGACTCACAGTCCGTCATTTCGTCGCGAAAGTGCTTGAACTCCCAATCAGGAGGCCCCTTGGATTTAGATCTAGCAGCCCGCTTTACCTCAGCTTTACTCTTCTCTTGGATGCTCTTCTCTTTGAGAATCTCCTAAAAAATGACATGGTAGAAGCCCATTATGTCCAACTCCATGGCTTCTTTCTCTGATGTTGACACCAAGCAGGACTCCATATTACTATAAAGGAGGAGGACCGTAACTTCGCTCTCTTCTTTCGTTTTTAAAAACGATCTCTCAAGCTTCAAGCCATAATTTTCCGTTTGGTGAAGAGCACCATGAATTCCCCCTTCTCTTGAAAGTTAAAGACCGCTCTCATAATTCCTCGAATTATTCTTTTAGCGTCTTCCGTGGGGAGTTATTTTGAGTCAAGCACGTTGTTCTTGGACAGCCAAACATTCAAAGTTGAATCGTAAAAAACTAAAATCTATAACAGACTCCAAGCATCGTTAACTCTTTTGAGCAGAAAATCAGAGGGTGGTTCCGAACGGAAGTCAAAGTGTATTTTCTCTTCATTTGTGCCCCTCTAACTAGTTTTGGGCGATAACATACCAGCTTAGGCTTTTTTTGCTGTGGACCTAAAACGGCTTCATCCTTTTCATCTACACTCGCAGAATCTGGTTTGTGTCCTTGGTGCGTTGGTTCTCTTCTTTCCGAGTAGGTTGCTCACTCTCCTTGGACTGCTGGTCACTCTCAAAATTGGATTTTTCATACTTGAGCTTTTCATTTACACTCGCAGAAGGTTGCTCACTTCGAGATTCTAAGTTCTCCTTAGTGCGTTGTCATTTCCAGAAGATGGCGGTTGATCACTGCGAAAATCTGAGCTCTCCTTGGAGTGCTGGTCACTCTCAGAATTGGAATTTTCAGACTTGAGCTTTTGTTGGGTCGGTTTCCTCTTATTATGGACCGTATTAAATGAGAGATTTCATAATTGAGAGTAAGACTTGGAAAATTAAAGGCCGAAAATTAACACAGCGAAGTTGAAGGCGATAGGAGAGTTAAGACTTATCTTTTTTAGGGTTTGATGTGTATAATTGTGTGGGAGAAACAGTGAGGGTGAGAGAGAAAGAGCGCAAGCGTGTGGAAGAAAAGGTGAGAGAGAAAAACAAATGAACCGAGTCTCTCTCTCACACACACATTCCTTTAAAGACCGTGTTTGAGGCACACATTTGAACTTATAGTGGCATGGATAGCACACATTTAAACTGGTTCCTTTAAGACTCTTCTACCATCTGCCTAGCGACACGTTAGATTAGATGATAGTATTATGGAGTAGAACACATGGTTTATCTAATGCTAAGA
This sequence comes from Escallonia rubra, assembly GCA_033065855.1. Taxonomy (NCBI): domain Eukaryota; kingdom Viridiplantae; phylum Streptophyta; class Magnoliopsida; order Escalloniales; family Escalloniaceae; genus Escallonia; species Escallonia rubra. The sequence goes on from JAVXUO010001445.1 coordinate 52,633, forward strand.
GCTTCTTAACAGGTTTGAATGTTTCGAAGAAGCTGCATAAACTTGTTTTGAAGAAGCTGCATAAACGGGTGCCTATAAAATATAGTCAAGACTAGACTAGATTAGACTATAGACTTTTAGATAATCAAGTCAGATCCCCGACGCGCCTCTCTTCCACGGTGGGTAAAGCCAGAAAAACATAGAGGCCTGGGAGCCACCGCTACCGCCGTCACAACGACGCATGGCGGCTGCCACCACCTCCTCACAAACACAACTACCACGCCGCCGCCGAGTCCCGCCAAATAGACATCCATCCATTGCCATGCCGCCGCGCCTCTCTTCCATCGTGCCAGAAAAACAGAGGCCTGAAAATGCAAGGGAAAATGCATATTTGAGGTGAATACAGGCAAATCAAATTGGAACCATAAAGTTTAACAGAAAATACCGACGAAAAAAGATTAGAATTTGGGGCATGCTTACTCTTGGAATCGAAATTCTAGGAAATTTGAAGTGACAATAGAGGTGGAAAAAAGGAGAAGGGAAGGAAGATAGGCTGGTGGGTAGTTACGTAGAAGAGGAATAGGGTAATATTTTCTGGTAACTCAACTTTGTCGACATTGGGCTAGTAATTTTTATGATTTTACCCTTATTTTGGACACATGTCGTCATCAGAATCACTTTCAGCGTAACATCAAAAAGGTATTACACCAAAAATGTTACAAAATGAGAATTCTAGACTTCTCATTACCGCAATTGCATGTTCAAACGCTACTCAATTCAGACCAGAGTTTACATAGTAGCATCGGACATAGACCGCTTACCTCAGTGGCTGTGCCTATGAGTGTAATATTGGCATGATCTAGAGCATTTCTGACAAACCGCACAAGATCTGTCGCCGAGCCAGGGTCGTAAGAATGTTTGTTAAGTACCTTATCAAGATACGCGTTTGGTTTAATCTTCGTCTGCCAGTCCTTGACGAATGCTCCCAAAATCAATAGCGCCATGTCATTCTTGTTGGTAAGATCCTAATGATTATACTTCTCCCAAATCTCATGAAAATAATGGCAACGCCTCCTCCATGGCCAAATATATGTATGACCTGCAACCAAACATCCATTTTTCATTACAGACTCACAGTCCGTCATTTCGTCGCGAAAGTGCTTGAACTTCCCATCATGAGGCCCCTCAGATTTAAATTTAGCAGCCCGATTTACCTCAGCTTTGCTCCTCTTTGAGAATCTCCTAAAAATGACATGGTAGAAGCCACCATGTCCATCTCCATGGTTTCTTTATCTGATGTTGACATCATGCAGGACTCCATATTACTATAGAGGAGGAGGACCGTAACTTCACTCTCTTCTTTCGTATTTAGAAACGACCTCTCAAGCTTCAAGTCATAATTTTTCGTTCGGTGAAGAGCACCATGAATTCCCCATTTTTTCTTGAAAGTTAAAGACCGCTCTCATAATTCCTCGAATTATTCTTTTAGCTTCTTCCGTGGGGAGCTGTTTTGAGTCAAGCACATTGTTCTTGGACAGCCAAACATACAAAGTTGAATCATAAAAACTAAAATCTATAATAGACTCTTAGCATCGTTAACTCTATTGAGCAGAAAATTAGAGGGTGGTTCCGAACGGAAGTCAAAGTGTATTTTTTTCTCATTTGTGCCCCTTACAACCTGGAACTCTACTAGCTTTGGGCGATAACGTACCAGCTTAAGCTTTTTTTGCTGTGGGCGTGAAATGGCTTCATCCTTTTTATCTACACTTGCAGAATCTGGCTTGTCTCTCTGAGAAGGTTGCTCACTCCAAAAATCTGGTTTCTCCTTGGTGCGTTGGTTCTCTTCTCCCTGAGTAGGTTGCTCACTCTCCTTGGAATGCTGGTCATTCTCAGAATTGGATTTCTCAGACTTGAGCTTTTCATCTACACTCGCAGAAGGTTACTCACCCCAAGATTCTGGGTTCTCCTTAGTGCGTGGGTCATTCCCACAAGATGGCAGTTGTTCACTACGAGAATTTGACCTATCCTTGGAATGCTAGTAACTCTCAGGATTGGATTTCTTAGACTTGAGCTTTTGTTGGGTCGGTTTCCTCTTACTACATACCATATTAAATGAGAGATTTCAGAATTGAGAGTAAAGACTTGGAGAATTAAAGGCCGGAAATTAACACAGCGGAGTTGAAGGTGATATGAGAGTTAAGACTTGTCTTTTTTTAGGGTTTGGGGTGTGTATAACTGTGTGTGGGAGAGTGAAATAGTGAGGGTGAGAGAGAAAGAGCGCAAGCGTGTGGAAGAGAAGGTGAGAGAGAAAAACAAATGAACCGAGTGTCTCTCTCTCTCTCTTCTTCCTTTAAAGATCTGTGTCTGAGGCACACATTTGAACTTATAGTGGCATGGATAGCACACATTTAAACTGGTTCCTTTAAGACTCTTTTACCATCTGCCTAGCAACACGTTAGATTAGATGATAGTATTATGGAGTAGAACACATGGTTTTATCTAATGCTAAGAGCTTCTTAACAGGTTTGAATGTTTCGAAAAAGTTACATAAACCTGTTTTGAAAATGCTGCATAAACGGGTGCCTATAAAATATTGTCAAGACTAGACTAAATTAAACTATAGGCTTTTTAGTGTTACATAACTACCAATCTACAACGATGACAAGTGGCATTCCAACAAAATATCTAAGAAATGACTCAAAATAAAAATCTTAATTGGTAATTAACTACTTATATAGTTATGATTAGTTTTCACAAATTAAAATTCATAAAAAAAAATTAAAGTTAAAATAAAATTTAAATGTCAAGTTTAATATAATAATAATATTTTGTTAACTTATGTTTTGACACGTATGACTAACTTATTTTTCAGTAATTTAAGAGTCACTTTACTGAATATGATAATAAGCACGTATATATGATGTTTTTTATAACAAAATTTATACTATTAATTTTATTTTTGCGCACGCATCGTGTGTGTCATGATGACTCGTAAGTAGTATAGATAGATAGAGATAGATATATAGATATAGACTTGCCACCTTCGATATCCGCAGCCATTTACATCAACAATGGATCTTCATCGGTGTCCACCCAATCCTCGGTGCCATCTTTGTAGTTGCCGTAGTTGACGTTTCAGATCGCTGTCGAGTTGCTGTCTAACACTATCCACAACGTCCAAAGTCATATTATCCAGGATCTCGCCGGCTTTTCAAAATCCTTATCACGGTTGTCTTAAAACTTTTCTGCGAAAGGGGGAATCCTCTTCTAGTGTAAATAGTGCTGTATGATTTTGCTGTCTTGGATGCTGATGCTCTTTCCAAAATCGTCCGTGATTTCCAGACAATGTACCAAGAACTTGTGGACAATACCGAAAGTCGTCTAATTTCTTCTGGGTAATCATCTCCCAACTGTTATCGTGCGTGCAACACGTACGTCAATCTTATCACCATGCCGATGGTTCTCTTAGTCCAGTTCATCTGTTCCATATCCTGTGAATGCAAAACGATTTCTCGATTTCCTATTTTCCTTGGGTAGTACAGAGACTACAAAATTCCGCAGAAGATCATCGCATTATCAAAACAAGCATATTTGGTATAATGAACCCTTGGATTCGAGACTAATCCTACCGAAACAGACAGCATAACTTATTACAAAACTACACAACCAAGAAGAAATAAGAACGCCACACAGGTGAAGGGTTGGGGTGTTACATGGGGGTGCATCTTTACCCGACCTACAAAGTACGATCCATCATGGCAGTGCCAGATTAGGCTTTGAACTGATTCAATATATCCTGCATTGCCTGCATTGAACTGCTCCAAACTGAGGGTATCTACGTAATCGAATTGGGTTCTAAAGGTCAACACATAGGTATGAGATAATGGAGCCTGCTCTCCGCTTAGTCCTCGGGCTAACCTTCCACTTCTCAACCAGAACCTTCTTCATACTGACACAGCTGGAAATCACAGTGGCAACCCCACTCGCAGTAATTCCTGGGCAATAAACCATATGACAAGATTCAAGAAGTGTGCACTTTTTAACAAGATGTGCCAGACCAACATCAGTTATCTGACGACAGTGCGATAGGACTATATCCTTCAGCAAGGGACAGCCATCCCCTAACTCAGCCATTGCCATATCCCCCAAATTCTGTCAAATGAAATGAAAAGGTTAGCTACAGGTGGATGAATTAAAAGAGTCCATAAAGAAGTATAGAAGTTAATTACAGACAACATAATAAGTTTTCATCTTTACAACCAATAACCTGGAGAACAAGATGACATGAAGTTTTCATCGTTACTACCAATAGTAATTTCGGTGTTAATTCTAGTGCTTGCATGTCATCGTTAATAGTGTTTACATGTATGTATGTATTTAGAGACACAAAGAGAGAAAGAGAAGAGGGTGAAATATCCCACCTGGAGAACACTAACATCCAAGTAACTGAGTTGAGAGCACCCTCTTGCAATTGCTATTATTCCAGCATCCCCAATTAGGTGGCATCCACTGACATTTAGATGCCGTAAAGAGCAGCCATGACCAATAGCAATCAATGCCTCGTCCCCTACTCTGGAAAAGTAGTATATAATGTCAGATGGAGCTAACACTGTAACGAATGAAAAATTATAAGATGGCATACCAAAAGAAAATCAGCATACTAATAGTAGGAAAAGGTGAACAGAAAGAAGAGAGGAATTTAATCCACCGGACAGGCATTCTCAATGGCTTTGATGACATGCAAACACTAGAATTAACACCAAAATTACTACCAGTAAGTTCAATAACACCTCAACACCCTACCCTGCCCTTCTTTGCTTTTATTCATTCTGAAAACTCTTCCAAAGCTGAGAAAGGACATTCAGTACAGTAAAAATTGCTATGCAAGGTGAAACAGTCCAATTCATTAAACACGAGAATAACTATAACAGATATATGTGCATATACTTCAGTAATAGCACATTACCAGGAAGCTAGACAAAGTAAGAGAAGAACATACTTATCGCAAAACCGAAGGCTAAGATCTGTGAGGAGATTGCAGTTCTCACCAACAGCTACGATTCCCTTATTTCCAACCTATCAATGACACAATGGAAGAACATACACTCAAAAGATCAATCAAGCGGTCTTTACAGGAAAAGAAGATCGAACTGCCAAAATTATGAAGCTCGTCCATTTAAAAAAACGTAATGCTTGGACCAAGAGAATATAATATAGTAACAATAACAAACTAGAATATGAAGAGTTAGTTCCCAGAAAAGTTCAGAACTCTTCAACAGCGATGTAGAATAAATAAGGTCTATATCAAAGGCCCCACCTATGGCCCGCATGCTATTAATTCCAACCTAACCCTTTTCCCCTTAACTTCGCCCTTTAAGACTGTCGAACCTACGTATCACACCATTACCAACTTTTAGCATGCACTCATCGCAAATCCACAAGGAACTGTCAATGCTACTATGTTGATTATAGAATATACACATTATGTAAGATCAAGACATTTTACGGCGCCAAGCTCACCAGTCGTGGAAAAGCAATATGCATGAGATCCGTTGCCTACATATCATCCAGAACTTAGACAAGAACCATAACCAGTCCTTTACCAACAAATCATCTGAAGCTCACAAAATTTCAATCAGAAGAGTATTTTCCACCACGAGATAGTGAAAAATTATACCTTTGCCACCACCGCTAAATTTCTTCACACCCGGCACTCAATTTCTCTGAATACAAAATGTACCTCAACTCATCTATCCTTGCTCTAAATACACAGTCAACACAAAAAACTGTGATAATGCCATGGACAGACAGAGAAGTCTGGGAGAGAGAAGGATGTCTTGAGGGTTAAGTAATGGCTGGCTCCCTACATCGCGTGTTAGATGTGCACGCTTGCTTTGAGATATGCATCATGGTAGTGTATAAATGCCCCTAAGAAGCATGAGCTTAGCATAAGAGTCATTAACAAAGGGACAGGTGGCTAAATTATATCACAGGCCCAAAACTAGGAAATTGGTTGAAGGTAGAGGAAAAAAATGGGACTTCTTCTAAACACCAGTTCAGGAAGTTATTCAACCATAAGTCACATCTATGTGTGGGACTGCAAGTAAGATTATGTCAAAAACACATAGAAAGTCTTTACATAGACTAGAAAAGTAGCTTAAAATCAAGCATCATCTTCAGCAAGAGCCTCCCCAGATATAGAGTGAAGCTGCCTCCATCGGCCTTCAAGAATGCTGCTAAAGCAGTAAGTTTGTCCCCTGTATCAGCCTTTATTTATTTATGAAGACCACCATTCTAGCTCTTACATCCAAACTGATGCGATGGATATTATACTGTCCGAGATAATAGCACATGCTTATTTCCTGTGTTGCGCTCTCTACCTTTTCCTGTTCGCAACAAACCATCCTTTGTCATGCGACTTAAGTTTGACAAAATTAAGAAATCCGCATAGTGAAGCAGGAGGCAAACACAGGAAGTTGGAATTGAAGATGTTACATGTGGGGAGTTTTACGAAACTGCTTTGGGGATTATTTGGTTTATTGTATTGTAATTATAATCCATAAATCAAAATCCTAATTATAATTATTAACTATTTGGGATTATCTCGGTCTCTAGGTTATAATGTCAACTCGTACTATTAGGCTAGTTTCGTAATTAGCAAAATTTGGTTTCTTGTTTAGCAAGCAGTGTCAGGGTTAACATTTCTTATCTAAGTCAATGTCATAGCCGAATATAGAGTTAAATATATGATATTTGGGCTGTGACCCAACCGGCCACATGTGGGGCTGCAGATCCCTGCATGTGTAAAGCAAGTGCCTTCTCTACCCCCTTTCTTTCCCATCTCCTGTTCTCTCTCAATTGCGCACTTTGGTTCCACATCACATCACATTGTGAATAACAACTTTGCAAAAATATAAAAGGGTGATGTATGCAACCAAAATATTAGAGGGGAAGTAAACCTCGTAACATCTACGAATGTGAAGCTTTCTCAAACTCCTGCAGCCTCTAGCTATAAAGCGTATGGCATCATCTCCAATATTTAAGCAATCTACCAAGTGGAGAGCTTGCAAGTACTTGCAGCCTCTGCCAACTTCAGAAAGGGCAATGTCACCTATCTTTTGACTGTACAGCAAGGCCAACTCAGAAAGGCGCCTGCAATATTGAGTCACGACTATAAACAAATATCGCATAGACAGCACCAAGAGATGCAAAGCTATCAAATATATTATAGAATGGAGGACATAATTAAATAGACCCGAGCAACATATGATGCTACTTATGTTTTCATAAAGTTAAAAAGAAACAAAGAATGTTAAATGAGAGAGGAAGGTTGTTTCTATGTCGGGGGACGCTTACACGTGCTCTTTTCATGCCACCTTGATATAATATAACTTACGCATGTTGGATCCATGCAATTTAAGACCATGCATGTTTGATCAGGGAACTTAAATGGTAAAATCTCTTAGAAGTGGTATCTGGGTCAAAGCAATTCGGAACAGGCTCCTTCATGTGACAGTTTGAGCACAATGTAAATATGAGGCAATCCGGAGATGTGGGATTATGCGTGAAATTCCTCAAGCCCCTGGCCATGCACGGAGAGCTTGATACCCTTTATGAAAGGGCAAGGGTCCCCATCTACAGGCCCGTCCTCAAGTGTTCTTGCCCCCATTGAGGGAGACGTGTAAAAAAAAGGAGGCCTTGCAAGTGATGCTCTCATCACTTCTATTTCTCCACGGATTCCTCTCTTGAACATAAGTTTTTTACATACTTCAACATACGTACATTGGCTTCTCTCCCAATGGGGCAAGAATACTCAAAGTCAGGCCTGCAAATAGGAACCTTTGCCCCTTACTATAGACAGCACAAAGTTCTCTCATCACAAGTTTACTTCTCACCGAAACGAACGCATGATGGATGAGTTCTTGGGCTAATAACCAACACGTAATCGATCTCCAGATAAAGGTTTATGTGCCCTTCAATTGGCGATGAATGGTATGTGTTAGTCAATGAAAGAGAGAGAAAATGCATGACAGAGGCGGGTCAGGCAGTGGGATGATGGCTGTGGAGAGAGAAGATAAGTTTGTGGGGAAGAAGAAAAGGAAACACGTAAAAATATAATGAAAAGAGGGGCATATCAACGATATGGATTGTGAAGCTATTAAGAGGCATCAATATTCTCAGCGCACTATGCGGGAGTCAATTACAACGGAAATGCTAAGGACCGTTTTCCAAACAATATAAGGACCCTTTTGCAAACGGGTATAACCATAAGGGCGTCTCTGCATATTTCCCTTCAATTTTCAGAGTAATGTGAGTCTTGTCTAGTCATATTCTTAAATGGACAACTTTTGAACACAAAAGTGCAAAATCTAATCAAATACAGGGATTGTATCATAGAACTTTCCTAAATTGAAACAAGTCTAGGATGATCTTGAACCATAATCACTATCAAAATACAACATATGAAAACGAACCATACGTGCAAGATTTTCCAATAGACTCCAGTCCATATGTTCCAATATTGTGGCAGCCGTTGACTTCAAGATGAGTAAGTTCAGAACAACCAAGTGCAACTGCTTCCAATCCTTTGTCACTTAGGGAATAGCAATCACTTAAAGTAAGATTTTTCAACTTCTTACACCCTTTACCAATAGCGCCAAGACTCCTGTACATGAGTGCATTGAAATTCACAGGTGAGCATATCAACTATACTCTGAAGTCTGACCCCTATTCTGGGCTACATATTTAGCATGCTTTAAATGTTGAAGAAAAAACAAATAGCTTAGAGTTAAGGAATAACGTATTCTAGAAGGAAGAACTCATAAGAAAATCCAACGTTCCCTCCTTTTCTAAAAGAATATATTGTGAGTGCACTTTATAGCAATGCCCATGGAAACTAAACCATAACATAGACTGTAAGCAACATAGTTTTTGGTGCCCTTTCTATTGATATGCAGATATCACTACCACAGTCCTTCTTTAGTGCCTTTACTATTGATTTGCAGAAACGCACTAGCTTATAGAAAGATGGAATGTATATTTTGTTCAGACGATAGAGCAATGCCTCTCATGAGAGATGCCCAAAAATATTGTGTTATTCAACTGAGAATGCTGTTTCAGTAGCTTTAGTTTCTTCACGTCTCCCACACCAATAAACTATAGAAGTGTCAGGTATGATCTTGATGAGAAAAATGGGAGAAAAGTTTAGGAGAAAGGACTGACTCGTCAGTAAATCTCTGGAAACTGTACAAAGCCAAGATTTCCAATGATAAGCAGAAAATGCCCACACATTGAAGTGCCACATCTGTAACATTGGCGCATTGCAGCTTCAGTACTTTCAACAGAGGACATCCTTTGGCCACGGAAAGCATGCCTTTGTCGTGTATGAACTCTGAGTCTAATGACAAAGTTCCAAGAGATCTGCAATGAGATCCCACAGCTTCTAATGAGACATCAGTTATTCTGGCACAGGCAGCAATACCGAGCGATTTCAAAGTTTTCTCACAGCCAAGAGCTAACTTGACTAGCCCTGTGTCAGTAAGACCTTCACAAAACCGCAAATTTAAATCTTCAAGTTGCTTACAACAGTCACCAACGGCAGCTAGACCATCATCTCCAACATAGCAACCCTACAAAGATGTCAATAACTAAAGCAAGTTAGATAGGAAATCATGCATCATGTTAGCACATGATCCACATAATGCAAACATAGGCAGTCCAGTTCACTACATTTGCCTTCTAGTCACAAGTGCACATGAATATGGGTAAATAGATCAAGCAGCTCTGATGAAGAACGCTAATTCCCTAACCAAGTCATAAACAAAGACGCACTGACCTTCTACATTATAAAAAAGAAGGTCCACACACAATATGGAAAGCATAGACTGGTGCATATTAAATTGGAGACACGCGCATGATGCTGAATGTTGTCATGGATACATTGGCAGTTTCTTTCAAACTTGGATAAATGGATTATCCCAGTTGGTCTTTTGGAGCAATTCTGCAACGTGCAGGAAGTGGCACAGAGTTGACAACATGAATGAGACCATTGATCTTGTCAATCTACTCATGAACTTGTTGTATTGGTATCAGCAGAGACTCGAACTTTAAACAGACAGACCTATATTCACCTAATCTATTTCCTTCAGCGACCAACACTAACAATATGAACACGATACCTTAAAATTTAAATACAGTGTATTAAGTACATTCAGATTAAAATAGATATTCACCTGCAAATCTAACGACTTCAAGGATCTACACTTCTCGGCTATAGATATTAACCCTACACTTGTCGCATTAGAGCACCATATTAGGCTCAACTTCTCGATTTTGGTAAAGCCATCACCAACAGCAGCTAAACCAACATCTGACAGACAATATGATTCTGTTACACGGTCTCCAAGGCCACTTTTATCAGACCCACCATAAAGCCTGGGCTGCAAAAGTGTAGACTCATCCATACGTCTTCTTCCCTGCACAATGGGAAAAAGAACATTCAATAAAGAGAAATGACTACAAATTCTATCTGGCTGAAGTCGGCTGTCCAAGTAGTAAGTTTATAACCAGTTATATCGAGAGATAATTCAGTAATGGACAGAGGGAAGGACATAAGATCACACGATATGTACATTACACCTAGAGCCAGAACATAGTTTAGGTCGACCATCCCAAGAAACATTATGCATGTTCAAGTGTGCAGGATTTAAAAGAAGCAGTACTCATAAAGCCCAAGCCCCTACAAAGGAAACTCGTCTCTACACTAGCACTTCAAATAGGAAAATGCAAAGAGGGAACCTGAACATTTTGCACCTTAAAGGTTATATGTAGTTTTTAGAAAGGGCAAAGGGAACAACAAAAAGGCACTTTCAGAATCTGCACACACAAAAGCTTAAGCTGTCAGGAAAAACACAACTAATCTCATAAGAGTTACTTCTCTCAAGCTTCCGCTCTGATACCTCCCCTTAGTCCAATGCCACTGCAGTGGGTTCCAGCTTAGAAGCCATACGGCGCGCCACCAACAGGGCCGATGTAAGCCACCCTACCTAAGTGGGATCCACCATAGGCCCGCTGTCCAACAGCAACAATCTCCTGCATTAAAAATAGGTGAAAATAAAAAAAGTCTATGTTACCCTAGCTTTTGTGGGGGTGGGTTCTATTAAAGTTGTCCAAGATGTCATGCAATCTCCTGCATTATGATTGGTTATGCAAGGTTGTCTCCACTTTTAAGTCCTCTGTCAGACTTAACAGAAAGCTGAAAGCTTGCTTGATTATTTTCTCAAGTGTGCTGAATTGATGATAAGTGATATTGGCTATTCTGATGACCTCATCTTGGTTGGGGCTACTGAAACTTCTTTAAGATTGATAGACAATCCTGCAGAAGAGTTTGGAACCTATATGGTTTGTGGCCCACAGACCGGCAACATTTTCCTGACAAGTATCTGAATAGTGATAGAGAGCTAGAATAATAGTTATTGAGGAAAGGACTAAAGGTCACTTTTTTATTGTGTGCCCCTAGTTTCTAATAGTGGCTCTGACGAACGCATTGACAAAGGCATTACCCGTACCTAACAGTTGGAAGCTCATCGCCGCACTTAAGCTACAAGATTACAACTAAAAATTACAAGGACTCAAGTTTACTGGTGTTCCATGTTTCGGCTCCCTAGACAAAGATTGCTCTAGTTTGAAAATAAGTAAAGTTCCTACTATGGACTGGTCAAGTTGAGAAGCACCGGAGCCTTCCAAAAGATACAGGGGGACTGTGCAGTAAAAGACAGTATGCAAGCCCTCAGTAAACTTCACTTGGTGCTCTGATGTCACAGCTAAGCAAAGCAAGAAACAAGTTTGCACTCATTCTTTCACACTGTCAGTGTTCTTGTGCTAAGGACATGGATAAAGGATCTTAGACTGAATCGATTCACAGGCTGAATGCAAGAGAAGGTTTTCTGTAGAAATCGAGTGATAAAATGATATTCAAATTCTCAAAGGAGAAGCTCTGGAGCGGAACTATGCAAATTCGTTTGGATACATTTTTTTTTTTGGTTGCATATGGTTCTAAAGGAACTACAAAGTCTCCACACCAAAAGGTCTTATCCTAGTCGCGAACCTTGTTTGCCTGTTATCCAGTAGTTTCATTCGTTTCAATTCCATGGCACATCTTCTTTTACTTATTAATGTTGTGTTGTCGTTTAGAAACGAATTTGTACAAGCATTGCAGTAACAATATTTGCAATACTATTGAAACTGCGCAACCTTGGCCAAAGCGATCACAAGTCTTGAATAAAAAGCCTGCCACAATTTCCCAAACACAAAATTCAATCCCTCCCATTATTTAAAGTTCCAGTCTCAAATTTGATAAAAAGTTCGACATTTAGCGACCAAATTTGCAAACTTTCCACTCCCAACCAAAAATCTGCAGTATAGAGAGCAACACATGATACCTCCCAGGCTAAACTCATAACACTCCCTCCGTTCCATAATTTTTGTCGCCTAAAATGCAAATATTGACTACACCAATTTCTTTGGCTCTACGTTTGACTTGCCAAACAACACCTATTTAATTACCTAGTTGAGTTCAATTGACCTCTTGCAAATTCCTAAAACACAAACAATTGCTGCACTAATGCTTTTTGCCCTGAGTTTGTCTTGCCAAACGATACCAATCAAATAGCTATACGAGTTGAATTCGATGCTTAGACGTTCGAATTCTATCCTAAGAAATCCACAACAAGCCTAAGGGCACAAAAATTACAAAACAGACGGACTTACTGAGTCAACGGGGAGAGAAACGGAGAGGCGCTCATCGATGTACACGTTCTTGACGTTGGCGAAGCGGCGGGCGAGGTGGCTGACGAGGGCGTCGGGCAGGCCGGAGGCGCCGATGCGAAGGGTCCGGCGGCTGAGCCGCTCGAGGGCGAGCCACCTGCGGCAGACGAGGGAGCACGCGTCGCGGCTCGGCTTGGATTCGAGCCGACCTAGGATCTCGACGATCAGCTCGTCCGGCAGGGCCGAGTTTATCCGGTCATGGCCCCTCATTGAGAGGCGGTTGTACCAAAGAGAATGATGTTTTGGCAACACGCACTCGTCGAGTTCAGGCAAGCGGTGGAGTCGGCTCGGCCGGTTGTCTTCTTTCCCGGCTTACTATCCGTCGCAGTACGTTCAATGAAAATAAAGAGTGTTTTTTACGGTATGACTTTTAAATATGTTTCTTCGCATCCTAATTTCTCATTAGAAATCATTTTAATAAAAAATAATAATATATTCAACGATCCTTGCTGTTTGAGATATATTAAAATACCTAGATCGCATTATGTTTTTCGACTTGTAAATCACGCGGCACAAGAATCTCGAGCAACAGTCAAAATTTTGGATCAACCTTTTAGAAGATTAGCTTTACTTGTGCTTTTATCGCCCTTTTTTTTTGTTTTTTTGTTTCCGTGCTTTTGAAATAAATTTTTATTTTTAAATTATTATTAAAAGTATCGTTATCAACTAATATGTGTCTTCATTTAATTTTTTGAAGTTTTAGATTCATGATAAATGGTGTTCAAACAATTAGTGTTTTGATATGAAAAAATTGCGTAAAATACCTATGTGGTTTGTGGTAGTTACAAAAAGACCCCTCCGATTACAAAAATTACAAGAAGACACCGAAAATTGCAAAAGTCTTGCAACCGATGATTCTCGTAACATAATGATAAAAATGTCTAAATTGCCCTCTATATATATTGTAATTGTTAGCCTATCCAAAACCAAGACCATTTGGTAAAGAAAAAAAAACCCTAATTTATGGCGAGCTGTGACTAGAAAACCCTAAAAAAAAAAACCTAAATCACGTGACTAGAAATCCTCCGGTGGCGGAGATTGAAGTTAGGGCCGGCTGAGAAAACCACCCAGCGATAATCACAGCTGCCTGGCGAGCTTCTGGCAGCGGCAAAGTCGATCTAGTGCCGACAAGGCGAGATATCCTCCGTCGGAACCCTTGAACGGCATCAGTGATGGTATATCAGTGGTGGCGGCGCCGACTCACGTGGATGGGGTTGATGGCTTGTGGTTTTGTAGATCTAGGTTTGTTTTTTGAATCGTAGATCTAGGTTTGTGGTTGGTGACGTGGAGTTCGCAATGGGTGGAAGGCACCGGTGGGAGCGGTGCATTTGGCTTGGGTTGATGAAGGGGCTAGCGGTGCCAGAATAGGGGTCTCTATGGGTGGTTGGGGCTAGCAGTTTCGAAGGTAGACATGACTGGACAGTGGTGGCAGAAAGAGGGGGCGGTGGTGGTCGATGGGGCCTGATGAGGGTGGCGGCTAGGTTTTGGGCTTGAGGGGGCTGCGGCTGCGGCGATTTAGGGGAGCAGATGGCTGCGGCAGTGGTTGTTAGGGCTTAGGATTTGGGGAAGGAAGAAGACATAAAGGGCATTTTTGTCATTTGTTAAGTTAATCTCTACCAAACGCACTTTTCAGGAGCATGAACATCACATGCCGTTAGTTTGAACAATTTTTTTGCCGGTTGCAAAACTTTTGTAATTTTCGGTGTCTTCTTGCAATTTTTTGTAACAGGAAGGGTCTTTTTGCAATTATTCCAAATCATAGGGGTCTTTTACGTAATTTTTCCTTTTGATATTTGTAAGAAGACATCTTTCTCTCTCTCTCACTCTCTCACACACACACACTCTCTCTCTTTGTTATTTTTATCTTTTCGAAACACGAAAACAAACGAGGAAGAATACTACTACAACATAGTTGAGGTTGCATGAAACTCACGACGGAAAATAATGTTTCTAAAGTTCACTCGGCTAGAAAAAAAAGGTTAATAGTAAATTTATCTTACACCGCGATTTTATATAACATAGATAGCTTGAATGCTACTCTTTCTGTCCCTAATTAATTGATCGTGTTTAACTAGGACGCTTATTTAGGATATATATTTTTACGAGTTTTCTATTCTACCTCGAGAGAGAGAAAGAGAGAGTGAAAGATAATAGTAGGTTAGGAGAGAAAAAAGTAAGTCGGTAGAGAATTAAATATGGAGAGACAAATAAAATAAAAAAGAGTGTAAGAAAGTATCTTTAGAATCTTTTTCAATTTCGAAAATGATTAATTTTTTAAGACAATTTCAAAAAAAAATATGATCAATTCTTTAGAAACAGGAGGAGAGGATAAGAACTTTTCATGTGAGAGGAACTTTTCCTTAAAACTTGCTTTTCTTTTCTTTTTTTAAATTATTTCGTATGCATCGTGAGTCAACATGAATTATGATTTAAGCGACCAGTGTTCACAATAATATATTGCACTCTGTACTACTTCTTATTTAAAATATAACAATATTTTTTATTTTTTAAAATATGGAAAGAATGTTTATTTTAATAAAATTATAAATATATACGCAATAATAAGGTGTGAAAAAGTAGAACGGGGGAGATAGGAAGAGTGTTCTTCTCATAATGAAGAAAATGACAAACATACAACAGGGATACAGCCAGACGACCAAATCAGCGAATGCAAAAAGGCTGTTCAGACATTGCACAAGCACTTCAACGTCGGGACTCGAATCATAGGGAGTTTATGTTGTTAAACGATTTTGCGTGCTCAGGTCTCGCCTGCACAGTTCATCAGTCACTCACTGAGAGAGGATCGATCATCCACCGCCGATCATGTCGTTCTTCTTCAAGCCATCGAGGCCCAAGACCCCACAAGAGCTCGTCAAGGCCATCAAAGACAGCCTCATGGGTCTCGACACCAAGACCGTCGTCGAAGTTAAAGCCCTCGAAAAGGTCTGTCTCTGCAATGCCCACTTCTTTTCTTGGCAAAATTTGGGTTAAAATGGTGTAATTGCTGTAAAAAAAGTTTAAATTGGGCTCTAATTTGGGTTGGCAATTGTATTCTTATACTCATTTCGGATTTTCTGAGCTGGGTTTTTGTTAGACAATATACTTTGTATGTTGGCAAATGTTGCTAGTTTGTTTCACTTGCCAGTTTGGTGTACGTAATGGATTGTTTTTGGTTTTTATGATGATTGGAAAGTGGCTTGCGCAAAACGTGGGGTTTGAGATTGTGGGTTATATATATAGATGTTGTTCAGTTAATAGAAAGATACTTAGGAGTTGAGAATTAAGCAGGGATACTTGTTCCGAATTTAGTACTAGCTAATGAGTATAAGTACTTATTTTTCTTGGGAAAATTGGGGTTAGAATGATGTAATTGCTATGAAAAGTTTAAAGTGGGCTCTAATCTGGGTTGCCAATTGAATTTCTGTACTCCTTTTGGAGATGCTGAGCTGGGATTTTGAAAAGAGTTATACTTCATTTGTTTAAGAATTATACCTTGTTCATAAATAGTTTATTACACTTGCCAGTTTGGTATATGTTGCGTTCTTTTGGTTGCTGTGATGATTTGGAAGTGGATTGCCAACATGTGGGCTTTGAGATTGTGGGTTTTCTGTAAATGTTGTTTCTTTTGTTGAAACGTGCTTAGGAGATATGAATTACGCAAGGATTACTTTGCTCGGAATTTGGTAGCTTAAGTAGAACTGCTTTCTATGATTGATCAACATGGAAGGGGCATTGCCTAGCTTGTACTACCCGAGGCATGAGGTGAGAACGGTGCTTTGGGAGCTGAAACAAGAATGCACATTTTGGTCTTTTTATTGTAGAGGAGTATCTGGTTTTGAATTTGATTAATGCCATAATTTTTTGGCCGGCACTTGTTCTGCTGTTAACAGTAGACAATATCGGCTCACCTTTGAAATTTCTAAATTTGCACGAGAGTGTTGATATTACTAGGATTGGACATAGCGACCTTCTATATTTTATTCAACTGTAAATTTTCTTATTGCAAACTCATGTTAACACATGATTTTATGGGGTTATCATGTAAGGGTGCATTAGTTGCGTTTTGAACTGATGTTCACAACCTATTCGTACCGCATAAAAGACTCCAGTGGCACGACACATTTAGGGCCTGCTAAAAGACTCCAGTGGCACGACACGTCACCCGTTCGATAGTCAAATTTACTCAACATCATTCCTCGGTCAAAACGCACCGATACTCAAAACATCACCATGCCCGATCAAAGCGCTCCGCGCCCTAAAAGCAACTCAGACAGATCGAAAGCACCTCCCCCCGAGGGGTCGGCCACCCCCCTTCGGCCACCCCCCTGAGATGGGGGTCGGCCACCCCTTTGACGAGGGGGTCCGCCACCCCTTTGACACGGCCACCACCCTGTGAGGGGGTCGGCCTCCCTTGTCCTTAGAGGGGGGAGGGGACATGCTTACCGCTGCTATCACACCACTCAACGCATTCAGCAATGCTCACTCACCACTAGTGGTCGTGTGACGCCCATTGTCGCGCGCACAATCGACCGGGGGCTGCGACCCTCGCCCGCACAAACGACCGAGGGCTCCGGCCCTCGCCAGCACAATCAACCGACGGGCTCTGGCCCTAGCAGGCACAATCAACCGAAGGCTCCGGCCCTCGCCATTAATCGACGGGCTCCGGCCTTCGCAACGGGAATGGGTTCACAACCCTAAGGCCATCGCCGACAGACTCACGGGGGGCTCCATTCGTAGTGCCCCGGCACGAGGACCCCTCGCCACGGACCCTGAGTATCAAGTTGCGAGCATGTGCGCTCATGTTACCATTGATCATCAACACCGCCAGGGCAATGAACCGCGAGTCACTCCGGGAGGGGAGCAGGTCCTCGGAAGGCATCGCGTCTGACACGCCTGGCAGTTGGCTGCAGGGGCAACCCTCACCGCTGCCAGGATCTCGGCGCGTCTCTTGACGCATCTAGTGGGATTCAGTAAGGGCTTGGACTGGAGGCTGGGGCAACGGGCTACTCTGACCATGCTACCGCAGTGTGGTCAGTCTCCTCAGACAGGCAGAGGGACGCTGCAAGGGCAGGGCGACGCGAACTCGGGGACCGGCAATCCGACGGACAATCAAGACTGCAGGACCCTCTACGGCGACGTGTCACTCCCAGAGGACGACACGTGTCGGCTGATGACACGCGCATATTTGTGCCTATATATAGTGGATTCTGGAGCTTATTCAAGGACTCGGCTCTCATTTCAACATTTCACTTTCTCTCTCTAAAACTTATTCTCTCTGGATTTCTAGTGAGAGAAAGACATTTGGATTCCTGACATCTGACTCTTGACGCTGCACTCCCGTCGAACATCGTCCCTGTTCGTCGTCACCCTGCCTGCGCGGCGCTGCCAGCTCTCGTGACTTGTCCGAGGAGCCTTGCTCTCAGCCCTTGCGCCATCCTTGCTGTCTCCCACTTTGCCTAGCTGGAAGCCAACTCAGACTGCATCCCTTGTGGCACCTCGACGTGGCAAAGGACCCTCTTTCGGCATCAACAACTGATAAGTCTACTTTGCATGTGTTGTTATTAGTATCTGCATAATCTTAGAAGAAGACTAGAAGAGGTAGAGTAACATTAACAAAGATGAAGATAGAAATTATAGGCATGACCGCTTGAGGTCAAAGTTATGGCTCTTGATGGGGTAGAATTGTGAGAGGTAGGTTCCATATGGGATTCCAAGTAAATGGGATAACACTTGTTGACAAAAAATGTTATTGCTTTCCTAGGAATGCTGAAATCATGCAAAGAGTATGTTAAAATATAAGTTAGCTCAAAATGCTTTCCAGCTATTGTACAGGGAATTTCTGCAGGCGTCTGTCATATTACGAGAGAGATTTACTTTCCACCAAGTTAAAAGTGATGTCAAAATAGAAACTAAGCTAATCAAAATTTGTTAATACACAATTAAGTTTCCAAGTTTTGGCCGCACCTCAGATATTACTTGTATTCCACTTGGCCACGATGTACATGGCCTTCTTCTCCAATAGATGTCATTAATGGGTCCACTCAGGGGACTAGTTGGGATGCCCTCCCACCCCTCTATTCCCCCAAGACGCGTGTGATGCTTGTCAAGAAGCCCTTATCTTATGCATTAATTACTGAATTATTCTCTTTATTCCTTGAAAATTGCCCGATCTCATACTTAATTGTGAACTTTTTCATGTGTGAATTGATTATCATCCCTAAATAAACACACATAAAATCATTTTTCGTTTGGTTCTCCGTACGTTCAAAAGCATTTAAAGATTTTCTAATAAGCTAATGCAGTCACTATCTTTTATTTTATCTACTTTCACAAACTTTCTCTTTAAATGGATAGCTATCCCTCTTTATAAAAATTGTAGCAGGTAGGTTATCCTTGCAAACCTTCCAACTCTAAAGACACTACCCAAATCTTGGTTTTGCTGACCATAGGTGTAACTTTGCTAGAAGTTCATACTATTGCATATTAGGACGAGGGGATTACACATATGCCATAATTTTGTCATAATCCCTAAAGCTTGAATTTTTCAAAGCTTGAATATTTTCCACCACTGGGCCAAATTCATGGGTATGTCGCCGATGTAGTTCATAATAAGTCTTCCATCCTTTCTGTTTCTTTTCATTACTCCATCTCAAACACTTATTAATTATTTGCATTAGGGATGGTCACTGGTTGAGGGACCACAGCCCTAGAGGCCTTCCCGTTCACATTCCCCTCCAATCTGCAAAAACTAGGGCGGCCATGGTTGAGTATGGCAGTTAGATGGAGTGGAAAGGTTAACCCTGATAGGAAATTTTCTTAAAGAGCTGGTGGTTTAATTCGCTAGTTGGCACAATATTTACCTGAAAGGTATGATTGCCTTTTATAGCGGCCTGGCGATTTAAACTTTGTAATAGCTGTTAAGCTTTCTGGGGATTTTGAAACATTTAAGGAGTTGGTTGACATACTGGATCGTGTAAAGAAATTTGCTCCCTTGTGTTTGGTGCAGGCTTTGGAAGAAGTCGAGAAGAATTTTGTTACAATGAAACTTATGCTTTCCGGAGATGGGGAGGTTGAACCCAACATGGATCATGTCTCACAGTTGACCCTAGAAATCTGTAAGGAGGATGTACTTGCTCTTTTCCTCCACAAGTTGCCTCTATTTGGATGGGAGGTAATTGACCATATCCGTAGTACTTTTTCCGTCTTGTAGCTTGTGTGTTTGCTTAGAGTCATAGGATAGTTCTGATACAGGCAAGAAAAGACTTGGTTCACTGTTGGTCCATACTATTAAAGCAAAAGGTTGGCTCAACGTGTTGCTGTGTGCAATATATGGAGAATCATTCAGAATTGCTGGACTTTCTTGTCGTGTGGTAAGGTTCTTCATTGCCCTTCATCAATCTTTTATATGTTGCTCTATTCTCTCTCAATGTTCTTTCTTTGTATTTTACTTCAAACGCTTGAGTGTAAAATCCAGCTCCTATGTATCAGTTCCCTAGGAAGAGAACCCATTGGACTGACCATTGCGGGTTACTCCTCCTCCCTCCTTTGTATCCTGTAAAGTTATTCCTTGCGGGAAGCAAGAATTGCTACTGGAATTTTCTAACTCGTGTATAAGACAAATTTCGCATAAACGGGGAACACATGCAATCGTCTTTTATTATTTTGGTGGCAGAAGACATTCAACGCCTGTATTACCAAATCGTTAACACGTGTTCATGTATGCCTTAAGCAGTCCCAGTTGTTTTAAGGGGATCACAAAATTTTTTCACTCCTTTTGACTCGAAGTAAGCTGTGTTACTCTTAAGTTATTACTCTGTTCTGTCTTCCATGCTTTGATATTGCCTTAAGCTATTGTATATAGCTGTTCAGTTTTTTCCATTTTGTACTTGTAATCATCATATGTACTTATAACGTTTACTTGGGCTGTATCTCCTTCCAATTGGGGGTAGACTTATATTTCTTAATCGTTCTACATGAACATGTCATATTGCTATCTTGTCTTGGCATCATATTGACCTAGTCACAAAGCCCAGATATGTTTAGCTTACGGCAATGATTCTGTAATTTGTTTTTATTCCCCTTTTAGGTGCAGCTTTGGTGTACTTTTTTCAAATCAAAGATTTTAGATCATGCATGCAACTTATATTTATGTTTTCCAATCAGCTACGATAACAAGGACATTGCCCTTAATTGTGGGAATATGTTGAGGGAATGCATCAAATATCCAACTCTTGCAAAGTAAGATGTTTAAGCTTTTCACCTTTTTTCTATGACTCTATGACAGTCCTTTTTGTCTTTGCTAAATTTGATGTTAATGTCTGGAAAATTCTTATTGCTCTTGTACTATTGCTCTTGTACTAGGGATAGAAAGGCCTTTTATTCTGTGCAGATTTATTAGGTTTATATCATATTTACCAGTCAAATGTTAGACATTTGTCCTTCTTGTGGGACATATCACTGTAACCTTGATGCCTATCCAATTACAGCTTAGAGAAACTCACATGGCTTCCTGATATCGCTTTACGGAATTTGTCTACTTCACAAATCACTGCGTCAGAGGGGACATGAGTATATCTTAACTCAAATTCCTCATGTTTAACCTGCACTCATACTTGATATAGTTAAGCGAATAACGACTATTTTTTGTTTCTTATTATCTTCATTGAACAGCATGATCACCAAACGCCTATACCTCCTAGCCTTTTCGAGTTTTTGTCTCTTACTTTTGATTACAATCAATGGTAGAAATCCTGTAACGTAAGATATTTTTCTGAATCTTTTAAGTCAAAAATGACATTTTATTGAAAAAAACTCCTGTTACGGCAAAAACTGATCTAATCTTGCAATTCTATTTTATTAATTAGAAAGAAGAGGTGTCATTAGTTGCTATGACGAAAACAGAAATAGGTGAAGCAAAACTTAAAACCGAAAATGCCAAAAAAGGAAAGGAAAAATGACGGCTTATGCATCTGCCTTATTAGATTGCGTATCATAATCGCAACCAGATGTCAGTTTCTATAGGCATACTTGATCACAGAACTTTTTGCTGTAATAAGTTGTATCACGAGATACATGTCGCGCATATTAAGAACTGACAAGTATGGTTGTAGTCACTCTTACCAGCAGAGTCATGCACATGCAGCTTTCTGGTTGCAGTTTTTTGCTCTGCAATTCTCGTGATTTTTTTGAAATTGTGCTCTTCACACAGTTAGTTTGTTTGGCAAACAAGTTCATTATTCAGTCTTTTGTAAACTTGTTTTCTTTCAGATATATATTGGAGTCTCCAAGCTTTGAGTTGTTCTTCAAATATGTGGGGTTGCCTAACTTCGATGTAGCTTCTGATGCCTTTTCTACCTTCAAGGTTAGGTCTATGAGTTCATAGCTTTTAACAGCATCTCTCCTAGCAAGCAAAAGGAATTTGGAAAAATACTATCGCTTTTGAGTTTTTTTTTGTTTGAAGTCTCTATGCGTGCCACTCCCTGATATTATCCAAATGAGAATGTTACAGGATCTTCTAACAAAACATGCGACTGCTGTCTCTGAGTTCCTAACTGCTCATTATGATGAGGTTTGCTTCAATATCTTACTACACGATTCAGGATTCATGTCAATATTTCGGCGCTTCATACTTTTTAAACATGACAATCTTGTTTGAATACCACCTTTGAGAGTATGCAATTAATGAAATTTGGTAGGATACCTTTTCCGTACATGGAGTCACGCATATGTAGTTTGAGTACTATAGTCCAACTCATCTTCCTGGTAAAATGAGTGGGGTGACATCAAAGAAGAGCTGGGATTCTATTTGTAAGAATTGGTGAATACTGTCTTGAAAGACAGAAATTGGGCATTTAAGGAAACGAGATATAGATATGGTAAAGCAACGTAATTTTCTCCAAGATAAGAAATGAAAAGGCTATCCAAGGATAACCTTAGGCTTTGTCCCCGTTTGAAAGTTTCTCCCGACGACAGTATAGCATCTCATTCGTTTTCTTTGCCTCCTTGAATCTGCCTTGTCCTTTTTTATTTTAAGGCATTTTTTTCAATGTCAAGGTGGGGGGTGGACATCTAATATTACCAACATGCTGCAGGTAGCCAAGTTATCTGTCTTCTCATTTATTGAGTGTTCACTGTTCACCGTTTCT
The DNA here is from genome assembly GCA_033065855.1 of Escallonia rubra. Classification (NCBI taxonomy): domain Eukaryota; kingdom Viridiplantae; phylum Streptophyta; class Magnoliopsida; order Escalloniales; family Escalloniaceae; genus Escallonia; species Escallonia rubra. The sequence continues at coordinate 75,582 of JAVXUO010001445.1, forward strand.
TTTGACTTATTTAGTTGGTAATTCTTGTTCCAGTTCTTTGAGCAATATGAGAAACTTCTAACCTCTACTAACTATGTCACAAGAAGACAGTCGTTAAAGGTTAGTTATTCCTGTGATTTGTCAAATATGTTCATCTGAATCGTACCTCAATAAGATATTTTAACTACTGAATTTTATGAATTTTAGCTTCTGTCAGAATTCCTTTTAGAGCCACCAAACTCCCATATAATGAAGCGCTACATTGCCGAAGTCCGGCACTTGAAAATCATGATGACATTGATGAAGGTATTCTTCTCCTTAATCGCCGAAGCTGTTGATACTCATCTATACAATGACTAGTAGTTTGATATGAAACGTCAAAAAAACTCTTAATATGAGAATGAGTATCACACATATGACCAGCTCAAAAGGCTTCTTCATGTCTGCATTTCTAAGCAGTATACCAAGTAACTGTTTAGAAATTATGTGTTTATCATTTTACGCATGATATGATACTGTATCATGCTGAATTCTTCCTGCTTCCTATATATCTGGTCTACTTGTTTTTACGTCTTATCAATTGAAGCCTCTTAGTTTTCCCAACTCAACCGGCATTCTACTCACCCCATTGTTGATCCCATGCCAGCCTTCTTTTTTCTCTGATGATCAAATGCAACCTGTATTCTAGCGTTCTTTCTAGTTGTAAGACATAAAGGAAAGACTGTCAGTTGTATACAGTGCGTCTTACTTGGCCTCCTTTTGGTTGTTTATTATCGAGAATTGGTAAGTGAATCATTAAGAACTCATGGGAGCTCATCAGCGTACTGACAGTTGCAACTTCATGTATGCACATAACACTAACTACATAAGCCACGTAATTGCACCCTACTTTATGTTCTCTCTTCTTTATTACCACTTGATGTTTTTTTTCTAGCAGGATTCAAGCAAAAACATTCAGATCTCTGCATTCCATATTTTCAAGGTGCTTACTCTAGTCATGACCGCTTCCTAAACTACTTTTGTATCTCGACCAGGAGATTCCTTTTCCCCTTATCCGAGAAGCAAATGGGGGAAAGGGAAAGGGGTAGTACTTGTAACAAGTTGTTATAGACGAGACTTTGCTGACGTAAGTATAAAAAGTTGTCTTATCATATATCAAGTACTATACCATGTCCGAAATGTAAGTATGCTACTTGATTAAGAAACAACACATATTTTAGCTTGTTAGCTGTAATGGATTTTCCACCTATTGCTTTTAATTATTTTGTGTAATTTTACCATGCAGGTTTTTGTGGCTAACCCTAACAAGCCCCGAGATATAAAAGTCATTTTGGCTAAGAACCATGAAAGATTGCTGGCTTTGCTTTACAATTTATCCGCTGGCAAAGGTTTCTACTCAAAATTACAATCCTTTTGGCTGCTTTAAATTAAGCTATTAAATTTGGGCCTTTGAGATTACTGGCTTTGCTTTACAATCCGTCTGATGGCTCCCTGTTTTACCTCTCCAGGTGCTGATGATGATCAATTTGAAGAGGAAAAGGAACTCATAATCAAAGAGATAGAAAGAGTATCTCAACTGCCAAACCTTGAATCTTAGGTACATTTCCCAGCAGTTCACTTTTTGCATGAAGAACTTGAGGATTATGAGATTCTGTAAATTTATTTCAATTAACCACCCCCCAAACAGCGGTAAGAAACCATGTAAGAACTAAAAATTTTGGCTACAACCCTCCCCATAGAGCGACAAAATGATGGTTGCTACATATGCTTAATGGCTTTCAACTAGTAACACTAATAAAGTGCTACTAAGAATTGTCGCTAAGGATGTTTGCAAAAAATGCCACTAACAATATTTACAACCATTAATGGTTGGTATCTGAGGGGTTGCAGGCTATTCCTACTAACCGGGTTGGAGCCAAAATCTTTCTGCAGTTACAACTAGTAAGCAACATGCTTTAATTTGTTTTCTACAACCACATAGCATGTAGCAGAGATACCAAACAGACAAAGTTACTGCAATACATCTATCATTCAGAGCCGAGTGTTCTTCAGGAATCAATGGGTTATTTAACATCCCATTGATTCCTGAAGAACATACCGCTATGGGATATCCTGTTGTATAACCATATATCACATAAGCTGGATGTATGAGATGCATTTTGTGGGACCATATGTCCTCAAGGCTGTGTCAGATTCTGGTTTGACAAACCACCCTAGTTGATAGATCTTTTGATTGCCATGAGAAATCGCTTACAAGAGTTGATGAATTTGTTGTGGTTTTCAGTCTTCACTTTTCAGAATACAAGCGGCTGAAGTGACCAATCTCTTCCTGCGTATCATGGATCAAATGGTAAGAGTAACTGCCATCAGAACTGTAAGTTATCAAACTCCCTTCAGCTGCTTGAGCACCTTGTGATGCCAGACTTAGGTTGACCGAGCTCAGGACCAACTTAGTATTTGCTTCTGACATGTATTAGTCTCATTTGATTGCTTGATCAATGTTTGTAAATGTTTCTAATCTCCTTTTACCTTGTTTGAACCTTTAATTTTTCATATTACATTTATCAGTTTAGTAATCATTATGCTTTTCTTGCACCTTTCGTATCATTGTATTGTGTCATAAATCAGCACCAAAAAGAGAGAAGCTGCCATCTAATCCCGGTGGCCTGGTGAGTGCTCCAAGTTTGATCATTAGTGGTGAAAACATGCGGTCCTGGGTTACAAACTGTAGCCATAAAAGAAGAAGATGAAAACTTTTATGAAACTTGGTCATGGTAGAGTTAACACCAAAGCATCAAGAGATTCGCAGTTAGTTACCACGGGCTTGTGCAAAGAGAACGCAACTAGAATGATCTTGGACTCAATTCGGTACCATGCTTCCCGCGTTCACGCTTACTAGCAAAGCGAATTTCGAGTGAAAACTTTTGGTCGAACACTCGAACATACATAGAAGGGAAGTTTCATGTTCAGGGAGACGAGAAATTAGAATGATGGTACACCCTACCCACTAAGTGGGGACGTAAGAAAAGACTGCTTTCTGATCCTTAAGTGTATATCATGTGTTGCTTTCCTCAGTTGTCCTCGCATGAGCAACTGTTGCATGATCCCACACCATTAGTCTTGCCATTTAGAACTGTTGAATTAAAAGTGGAAAAGTAGGGCATGATATTTTTGTTACAGTGGCTCCACATGGTCGGGATCAACGGTCCTGAACCACTTTATATTTTCTCCCCACGGAGGTATAGCTATATGTTTTTGTTATTGTACCTTTCAAAAATTGGGATCCTCCATATACAACAAATCACTCAATGGTGATGATATATATTGTGTAACGCAGGTTATGGTTACGCAACAAAGCCAATCCTAAAAAAGCTTTAAGCCTTCCTAAAAGGCAAGTAAATTTTACCAAACTAATCTAACACGAAAATTCTGGACTTCTTCAATGGCAGAGGCTTCCAACATCTCAAAGAGGTGGCACTACTTCAATTTTGACATCGTTTAGGTGGTGCCACCAACACCTGATCCGATCGGAACCACCACAACTCGGATTCTTCGTCCTCTCCATGAGCATCTAACAGAGGAACGTCATGAACTCCATCTGGTACTCCTTGCATGATCTCGAGTAATGTATCAGCCAACGCGAGGGTGTTAAAATGGCGACAAGCAAGCCATCCAAAAAGGCTCGCTGAATCCTCGATCGATGATGGTGAAAGTGCACGGAACGACGATGTCTCAACTTTAGGGTCAGGAGGAAATTCAGTTGTTCTCAAGCTCTCAACGTTAAACCAAATATTTTTGTGGCAAGTGATGTAGAAATTAGTGTTGGCTTTCGGGCTTGTTAGGAATTCCTGCACTATCCTATGTGCTGATAAAACACTAAAATCTCCTCCGAGCAATACAGGGAGGGAGTAGTCTACTTGAAGTGGATAGGTTGAGTAGATTTTGTTGCTCTGAGCCAATTTTTTTTTTTTAAGGTGGGCATCAAAATATCTATCTGAAATTAACGATGCCATTAGCAGCAATTGTCAAATTCAACCAAAAATTCCTAATTGCGAATTGTAAGTTCCAAAACACAATTATTACATTCTAAATTGATACTCCCCCCGTCCCTAAAAAAATGATTATATTTCTTTTTTGGGTCATCCCACAAAAATTGATCACTTTCAAATTAATAAAAAATTTGTAGGTATTTTTACATATTTACCCTTTTTATTCTATTTCTCTCTTCATTTAATTCTCTACCAACTCATTTTCTCTTTCATGACCCACTACTTTAAACTTTTTTTATTCTATTTCTCTCTCCACATTTGAAACTCTCCCAACCAATTTTCTCTCTCCTGCTCCACTCTCTTACCCCCTCTCTCTAAAAGGTAAAATGAAAAAAACACACAATATATAACTTAAACCATTAATATGCGTGCAAAGTCAAACTGATCGAATATTAAAGGACGTAGGGAGTACATAAAAGAAGAGTTCTGAGAAGTAAAAAATATAAGAATCAATCACTAGACCTTACCTTACTTTCATCGACTGTCGTGACCATTAGTGTCTTTATAAAAAAGTTGACATGTCGACTAGCGTCCATGAGAGCCGGTGAGCCTGTGAATCGCCTTTATTGCCATGCCTGAGCACGTGAGGCCATAACCTTTGGGCTTTGGGTGCCGCGACTCATGACCTGCTGGAAGTGGACTGGCCAGTGGAGGCAGTGTCGTTGGCAGTTGAGGGCGTGCCGGCGTGAGGTAAGGCTGGTGGGCGGTGAGAGAACTGAGGAGGAGGCGTTATCCTGTCCAAATATATGCCTTTAAGGCTTTGAAAATATTGAGGCTTTGAAAATCGGAGGGAGCGAGAGAGAGAGAGTAAAAAATCATTTTTTGTGTTGACTTTATGCGTAGACTAAATCTTTATTTTTATTTGTTTGGATTTATTTGTGTAAGTTTAACATTTTTAATGACTAAAATGATTTTTTTTAGCCATCTTTAGAACTTTTAGGTACATTAACATGTAAAATGATCACAAATACTTTAATTTAAGCATTATTTAAAAAAATTAGGTGGGCATTTTTATTAGGGATAAAATATACAATAAAAATGAGAAAAATTCTGGAGAAGCAGACGGGCACCCCCCCCCCCCCCCCCCCCCGGCTCCTTCCCACTAGCAGGTTCGAGAGATGTTTTTTCAACCGGTGAGTCTAACCTCACTGATCAAGCTCAAACAAGTCATTTAAAGAGTACATTTTAGATCAAACACTATAAAAAGAAAAAATTAAAGCATCGTGCATCTAATCCATCGCATGAAACAAGCAATATTGATCGTTCGATCGCTTGAATCAAGTCATTCTGCTAATTGTTTCCTTTTATGTGATGTTTTACTCGAACGAGGGTCTTGCGTAATTTACTCTAATAACTTCAATAGAATTCTCTTATGATTTTTGTTCATGAGTTTCACTGATTGGATGTGTCAATCCTTCAATCTTAATATGGGTACTAAATTATAGTTATTGTTACAAGGTTTGGCCTGGATTTTTGTCCTAAAGAAACTAGGATTTTGGCACGTATGAAGGGATTTTGCCTTAAAAATATAGATTTAAAGTTAAAGTTATATACATGAATGGTCATTGTATTTTACTCGAAATGTCAATTTGGTCACTAAACTCGCATTTATATCAAAATGGTCATTAATCTTGTTGATTGGTCCAATCAAGTCCTCATGTTAACTTCTTTTAACACCAATTTCATTACGCCACGTTTATCGCAAATGAGACTTAACAGAAGGGCAAAATGGGCAAACCAAAATCTCAGAAAGACCTCTTCCCCCTCTACATCAGTCACCACCCTCCTCCGCTATCATCGACATCGCCATCGCAAATTGATTACAACCACTAGTACTATGGCGATTCCAACCAACGCCATGACATTATTAGGATGTCTCTAGTCTCTTGACAAGACTTCAATCATGTCATGCCAAGAAGCGAATAACATATACTTATATATTCGTTTTTTTATTTGACGTCTATATATATATAAATAATTAATAAGCGTATTTTATAAAATATTCGTTTCGCACGGAGAACTTGATCGGTCAACTGATTGTAAATTCTTCTGTTGATGCTTGATCTGATGCAACCTAGAAGCGATCTCATGTCAACTGTAAAAGGAAAAAAGAACTAATTTTGCAGGACTTATCATTCCTCGAGTCCCGCCTATAATTCGGCGGATATTTAAACATTTGAGAGGAAAAAAAAAAAAACTTAAATGATTAAAGTGCTCGTTAAACCATTTAAATAAGGAGTCGGGTTCGGCCTGTATCTTCGTTTTGCAGAGAAACCCGAATCTTCTCACCGCCGATGGACTTCTTCAAATCCGTCTTCTCAGAAGACGCCGAACCCTCAAATCCCGAAATTACCCCCACCTCTTCCCCAGATCCCCCATCCTCACCATCACCATCACCACCAAACCCTAGCCCTAGCCCTAACCCCAAAATCTCCACCACCGCCACCGCCTGGTCCTTCGGCAGCAGCTTGATGAAAACCCTAGCCACCAAATCCGAGTCCGTGATCCAGACCTACCGCCGGGATCTCGAGGAGTTCGGTTCCGGCCTGACGAAAGAAGCCGCCGTGATCCGCCAAGCCGCCGGCCGAGCCGTCAAGGACCTCCCGGGCTCGCTTGAGGCCGGCGCAGCCGCCGCCCAGGAGTCGCTCGAGTCGGTCGGCCAGGCCATCGACACCCTCGGCAACACCGTCACCGAGTTCATCGTGCAACAAGGTATTAACGATTCCGATTCCGACGTGTCTGATGTACATCGAGCTAGTTATGTGGATTCGAATGCTAAGCCGTACAGTAGGCTAGACGCGCAGATTAGGGCGATACAAAGCGATATTAACACGTATTGTGAGGAGCCGGAGGATTTAGGGGTTTACAACGAGTGGAAATTAGGGTTTGCATTGGACGAGAGGGCGGAGGAGATTGAGGATTTGCTTGAGGAGAATGGGGCTATTGATGATATATATAGGGAGGTGGTGCCGAGGGTGGTCGACGATGAGACTTTTTGGGGGAGGTACTTTTATAGGGTGTTTAGGGTTATGAGGGCGGAGGAGGCAAGGGTTAAGCTTGTGAAGAGAGCCATATCGGGGGAGGAGGAGGAGTTGAGCTGGGATGTTGAGGATGATGATTATGAGGAAAGTGGTGGGTCTAAGTTGCAGGGTGCTTTGAAAGGAGAGGGTGAAGGGGATGGTCATTTGGCGAAAAATGTTGAGGAGGTTGAAAGTGGAGTGAAGGCTTTGAAAGTTGAAAACGATGACAAAGAGCATGTTGCTGATGAAGAGGTTGATCAGAAAGGAAATTTGGATGAGGCAGAATCAAGTGGTGAGAAGTTGGAGATGAAAACTGATGAGAAAGCAAATTCAGAGGGGAAGAACGATAATGGTGGATCTTGTAAAGATAGTGATTTTTCAGTTGTTTCTAGCCAACCGTCGCGAGAGGAAGAGGACCTTGGTTGGGATGAGATTGAAGATATTGAGAGCGGTGATGACGCTAAGTTGGCTGCACGTGACAGCCCAAATAAGGCTGACTTGCGTAAGCGGCTGAGTGCTGCAGAGGAGGAAGAAGATCTGACATGGGATATTGAAGATGATGATGAGCCTGTTGGGTCATAGCAATTGCATCTGCAGCTGCATCCCGTGTGAATAAAGTGTATTAAGTTGATACATTTGACTCCCTTCTCTGATTGGGATACCTGGTGAATTGTTCATTACATATTGTCATGATGATCATTTGATGCTTTGTTTTGTTCATACTGTATATAGTGTCATTGTCCATTTAAACAGAATAATGTCAGTGTTAATACTTCATCAGAATCGTTGGTTATTTGTTTGCCTCCTAGAAAGAAGTTAATAGTTTGTCGATTGTGTAGATGACTGTGCGTGAAATAGGTGTGGACTTGCCTGTTACACTTGCTATAAAAGTTACAGGTCTACCACCATGTTCTACATGTGTAGTGCCCTGACTCCCAAAAAAAAATTTGGTAATCCTGACCGTTCCATATCGTAAAAAACCAAAAGCTCTGCCCTCCCTCTCTATCTATCGGATGGAAGGGCAGAGGCCTTTGGTGTCCCCTCCAGTCAAGAATTGGGGCCTCGCAATCACTAGCCAATAGGCTCTTCTCTCACGCCTTTCTTCGTTATATTGATGCTTTGTGGTTTTCTTCCTGTTTTCATCTTTCACAATTTTGTACATCATGTTGCTTTCTAAATAGCACATCATTCTTTTTCTCTCTTTGCTGTGTGACATATGGTTGATCCTCCCTGAGCTAATAACAATGTCGGCATGTCAGTAATGATTCTGGAGTTTCATGCAAATGTTGTGTCCTGAATAAGTACGCTGAGATTCTATAGAAGTCTATTAGGAACTCAATTCCGTCTTCTGCTTCTATTTCAAGGATGCTATAGGCTTTATCATGGCAACTGCTACTGAATTTGAAAAAGGAAGTAAATAACTGTGTAGCAAGGTTTGTATCTCAAGAGATGCATGTGAATTTTCGGCATGTATTAGAACTTTCGTGTCTTACGAGTGTATTGCATTAAAAGGCACCAACAACAGGGGTGAACCTATCGTATGTTCATGAAATTAGTAATCTACGGTAAGTTAACAAGAATTATAGTATATTTTAGAGCTCAGCTATGAAACATTCTCGTTTCAAGCGCCTCCCGTTACTCTGCCTGCATATACACCGCATATATACCTTCTAACAAGCGCGAAGGAGCCAGGTACAGGGCTTATCCCTGCTGTTACTCTTGAATAACAAGAGGCAGCCAGCAGCTTAATGGCAAACCTCAGTGCATGATTCGCGTAAACCAATAACATATTCTCAAGTTCCCTGGCAAGTTGTAAATTCACATTTTTCACACATTAATCCTTACCGATGAAGCACCATTAGAAACTCTCTCTCTCAAGCTATCTTTTGTCGGAACAGCCCCATAGTCTAGCAGTGGTTCATGACGAAGGATTGTCAGCTGATAATAGGGCCTGATCAGCTGTACCTTTTCCAAATTAGCCTATATCCTGACCCCTTCCTAGAAAACCAAGCTCCTATACGAAGGCATGCTTGTCTCTCAAAATACGTCAATCGAGTATTTTGCCTCATTTATAGGTGTAAGGAACTTTTCATTTTCTTCTTTCGACTCCTTGTGATTTTGCTCCGAATCTAGATCTAAATTATAAATTCACATCTAGATCTAGTGATTTTGCTCCGAATCTACTTGTTAGTTCTTTTATCTTGATGGTACGAATGAAATAAATAAATTTCACCCAGGAACAAGCTGGTGTGGAACAATAACAACGGCAAGCGTTACTGAATTTTACCATAACAATAGCAAGACTACAAATATTACAATTTACAACCCAGTTGAAGACATAAAGTACAAATGATCAAAGCCACGGTCTCATCTTTGTTGATGAAAATAGATGGTGTTGGCTTGGTTTCCTTTTTACCTCCAAAAACTTTTATGCTCCACGCCCCTATTTAGCATCGGTTTATGGTCTGAAAAGGCAACTTAATGTGTATTGTGTTACGTTTAGAATCTTTTGTGTTGAAATCAAATGAAGAAATGAACACATTGATGTGCTCGACTGTTTAAAGCTATACTCGTTGAAACAGCTTTGATCACTGGGTTGCCACCATGAAGACCCAAGTGTTGATCTAATCCAAGTCATAATTTGTGAGGTTTGAGTTCTTGTATCCCCTGAAGGTCATTCCCTCGTGAGAGTACTAACGATTAAGACAGGCCGACGGATTCCATTTTGTATTTCTCAGCTGAATCTTTTAAAATTCAACAAATTTAACTTCTGGCCAGGTAGACCTGTGCGCAAGGCATTCATTAAACAGTTTTGGGACCTCTGTTTCTGCCATATAACAAAACTGAATTGTAAAAAGTTCCACACAGGTGCACAAAATCACCCACTACTCTCGTAGAAATCGACGTTCAAAACACTTCTTAAACACTTGTTAAAAATAGAACATAAGACTCAATTCTTTGACTAGTTATGTGAGAATACAGCAAGATATATACCATATCCACAAAGGCTTCATTATACTTGCCAGGAGGATCCCATGCCTACGAATCTCCTTGTCTCAGCATACGCAAGATGGAAAGGAACAAGTTCAGAATGTCCAGATAAAGAGTGACTGATGCCCAGATGTACTCGTCATATGTGAACCTCTTAATCAGGTTGTCTGTGTCATAGACGATGTAACCTGAGAAAATTATTGCACCTATTCCACCATAAATGGCTGTTGACGTAGATCCAAGTGGGAAGAACATCTGCGCAATGCATATACCAAGTCAGAGGGAATACCGAAACAACAATGGATTTGTGTTTGTTATGGAATCAAGGGGGAAGAGAGAAATAAACCTGGATAAAGCCAGTCAACAGAAGAACAATTAGGCTGGTGAACAAAATTGGTCCTAGATAGCTGAAGTCCTTGCCCTTCTTAGAAGCCCAGAAAGTGTATGCGGTGAGAGATGAAACCACAGCTGATGTCAAGATCAAAGCTTCAAGCACAATTTTTCCTGTAGATTGATGCACAAAGTTATCAAGTATCATTCCATACAATAATTACAAAAGACAATTGCCAAGAAATAATTCACCCAGGAACATTTCAAGATGCAGATACACTACCATCTGTATTGGCACAGCTCACACCAACAGTGAGACTAATGCATGAGGTAAAGAGCCCAAGGAAAATCAAGTTAAGTGGGTGCTTTTGCTGGTAGACGTACAGAGGCCACAGCACTACACATCAGAAACGGTGAGGTTAGGAAAATATATCAAGTGAAGGGCTAAGCAAGTCACAATTTTTAATACTTGCATATTAATTGAATAGATCCATAAATACATGCAACAATTGCAACTTGGAATCCTAAGCTGACACCAAAAACACGAATGGGACTTTCTCAAACAAGAGCAGCATGAGTGCACAAGCAAAAGTAAAACATAGACTTCACATGAATCAAATAAGCCTGTAATGTGACCTGGTGCTCTACAGTTATATATTGGATCATGTTTGAAACTCCATGCAAACAACAAATGGAGTATCTGCAGGTTTAGCACTTGACAAATGGCTTGACTAAGAAGTCAGTATTCCCCCAAATAATGGTCACGGGGATGATGCCTCAAAGAAAACAAATTTCCCGACGGATAAAGGATATGAATGAAAAATCAAACCTGAAGTCAGCAACATCAAACAGACAATCTAACAACTAACAGAGCAGGAAATCATGCATACTTTGCTTTTGTCCTGATAAATTAGTTATCCCAGTTTAAGACTTGAGTCTTGCTTGTAAAAATCTTAAAAGTTACGCATCTCATTACTGTTTTCCAAGTACTGCATGTGTAAAGATGTACTTTCAAGCAGTTAGTTGTAAACTATTTGTACATTGAGAAGTCCGTGAAAGAAAAACTCGAACACAGACTTAACATCCCCAACCCAATTCAAATAAATGATACCCAAGAACCTCACAAGCGTGCACACATTGATTGGACAATTTATTATATCCAATACTTTATAGGTCTAAGGAATTTAAATACCATGTGCAAGAAAAAAGGGTAAATAGCAAGAGGCCAGAATTTTCCTTGTCCATGGCAAAAAAATTGCCCACGACTCAATCTAGCCAGACCCAACTGGCCAACTCAAGTGATTACAAAAGCTACATTGATCAAACAACCAAAACTGGATGAAATCCATATTAGAAGGCGCGCGTGCACACACATACGCAAGTTCCAGAACACGATAATGTAATACCCCGGAACCAAGAAATCTAGAAAAACACATTCTTTTAACAATAAAATTCAATTACTCCCAACATCCAGCATAACACCCGCAACCCAATTAACACAAGAACCACCTGCACAAACATATTTCATATCAGAATTAAATAGATCTAATTGGGCGTGAGGCTACAGATGAGGGGCAAGAAGAGGAGATTGGAATTCCCCCTGAGGAGATCGTTGACCAATGCATAAAGAAAAGGACGGAGGAGAAATCTAGAAAAAAAAACCCCATTTCTATAGTACGAATTCAACTAATCCCAACACGTAGATCAATACCCGAAATCCAATTAATACAAGAATCACGTTTAAAAAATTCAATGCACAGATTTGCTAAAGGAATCTAGAAACACCATTTTTGTAATAGTACGAATTCAACTCATCCCAGCACACACAGATCAACACCCGCACTCCAATTCAAACAAAAATTAATCGTATACACACATTTTTTTAATAAAAAAAGATAGATCTAGGGGGTTGGGGGCTTACGGTCGACGGGCAAAAGCGTAGGCAGAGCTAGAGACTGGAATTCCCCCTAAGTAGGTAGTTGATCGGTGCATAAAGAATGGCGACGGAGGAAAAATCTAGAAAATCCCGTTTTTCTACATTACAAATTCAACTAATCCAACACCAACATCAACACCCCCAATCCAATTAACACAATTAAACGTTTAAACACATTGATTGCACCGTTTTGCCAGAGAAATCTAGAAAAACCCCAGTTTTTGCCAACACGGAGTCAACTAATCTCAAAACACAGGTCAACACGCACAATCCAACTTGTCAATTATCACAAGAATCGCAATCCCGCCTACAAACAAATCTTATGACGGAGATAGATAGATCGAAGGGGTGGGGGGGCTTACAGACGAGGGGCAAGAAGAGAAGGAAGAGGAGGAGGCCGGAATTCCCCCTGAGAAGATCGTTGACCGGCCGGTAAAGGACGGTGACGGAGGACACGACGGTGGTGAGAACCATCTGGGCGGCGAGTATGCCGTAGACCTTGCGTATGAAACCCCACCTCAGCTGGTTCTCGCCGTAGCCGATGCCCGGGTACAGCGTCCCCTCCTCTATGTCCCCCTTCATGGTGGCGTCGGAGTTCAACGGCGCGAACTCAAACATCTTCTCGATTTGCTGATCTTCTCTCTCTCTCTCTCTCTCAAATCCAGATGCTGATGGAGGAACAAGAGATACAGGGGAGGTATAGCTGTTGGTGGAGGAACAAGAGATGACGACGGAAAGGGCATTTTGGTCACCTCATTTCTTGTTGGATATTTACGAGGGATATAACGCGTTTATCGTTTTTACATGAGTTTTGTTTTCGAAAGAAAAGAAAGGAAACAAATAGAAATAAATAAATACTCATTCCGTTCCATATAATTTGATCGTTTTTTTTTTGCATGTAAATTTACTATATATTTTTTATTTTATCCTTTAGAGAAAGTAAACAGAATTTGAGTAAAGTCACCGCCAGAGCAGCGGCTTGGTCGAACCAAGCCTCCGCAATTGGGACACGAGAGAGAAAATGAATTAGTTGAGAGTAAAATGTGGAGAGAAAAATAAAGTAAAAAAGTGTATAGAGGTGGTTCATGAGAGAAAATGAGTTGGCGACGGTGTTAAAATAGAAACGGAATAAAAAAATATAAATATGTAAAAATACTTATAAATTTTTTTAATTTAAAAAGTGAATAAATCTTGTAAGACGATCTAAAAGCAAAATATGATCATTTTATGTGGGACGAAATAAGTATTTTTCTCCCATTTCCTTGGTTTAGGAGGTTTTCGTTAACAGAGAAATGAGAAGAAAATGTGGACTTCTTTCTTTTCATATATTTCTCTGGGGAGAAAGAAATTTAAAAGTAATTAAGTTTTTAAAATAACAAGATAACTGCTTTTGAAATAAAAAGACATTTTAAAAACAACTTAGAATCTTCTCTTCCTTTCTTTTCGCTCCTACTTTGTCTTGGGACGACTTTGGCTTTACGAGAGAAAGGAATGCTTGCCTGATAATTCTCTCTCCCCATCCTAGGTCATACTCCAAAGAGGAAATCTCAATCCATCTTAAAACTTACAAAAAGCTAGTACGAATAAGAAAGCGATTCGCAATTGATATGGTCAAGCAAATGATGCTGATTTTTATAAGAATGTTCTAAGTTTGTTTTTGAATTTTATTTTCAATACATAATTGTTTAGCAACAAGAAAAGATAGACCGGGAAAGGATTCCTCCACCTCTCGCTTCTAATTTATAGCATGAAGAAAGTTCAAAAAGACAAAATTTAAAATAAAACCGAGAATAGCAAGTTCGAATTATCTAATCATGTTTGTAGTTGAAAATTTCAAAAAAGATAAAGATAAGTGATATCTCAACTCCACTTTTCTCGTTAAAGTGAACTTACAAGATTTTTAGCAACAAAATTGAAGTTCAAATGGTAAAAAATAGAACTCAAATATCACTAGATGCAATTTGATGATATTTGCATTGAGTTGATACACTTGAACTTTTGGAAATTGATGAATGAACTTTGAAACGCTCAAGGTTTAGCAACGATTTTGAAAGCCTGCAGTAACTATTATACGACTTTAATGCCCTTCTTGAGCTCAAACGGTAAAATGTGAAACTCGACGAAGTATGTCTCATCGTGAGAGGGATCTCATACCGCACTCTTGGATGAGTTTACATGAAAGACGGTAATTACCAACCACCGATCGTAGTTCCCGTAACATTTAATCGGTTCAAATGGATTCATATCCTGAATGAACTACTGAAACGAAGTCATAATGCTTGCTAGAAGGTATCCAAGTGATTGGACGCCTGCAAATACCTCAAATTTCATGATTTTTAGAGTGTAATAACTTGTACAAAGCTTACAAGCAACGAATCATGCTTGAATCTGAATTATGAAAGTGAAGGAAAATACTAGAGAGTAGAGCAGTGCTTTCTCATTGAAACACCGGCAAATTCGCTACAACTACTCAGTGATCTTTAGACCGTTCTTAATTGGATCATCAACAAGCTTAGCAAAACCTGTCTCCATGGATACGCGTCTGTAGCTCTGCCTGACAGATGACGACGAGCAATCTACCTCTGGCTACAAAAATCAGGAGAGCATGCTAGAAGCGACATTAAGGTGATGTTAAAAAGGTAGGCACTAAAAATATTTTTACTTGCACCTCTGTGCACACACAAAACACACAGGATCGCAAGAATAAGGATCTAACAACACTTTCAGTTTTTCTTTTGCCGAATAAACATGATCGTTCCCCAAGTTCCAAAATGGATATAAAACAGCACATAGGGCAGAAAGGTACACACTAACTTTCTTTTCTTTTTGGTTTATGATAGCTTACCTGAGAAAATGCCCAAGGGAGCCGTCCAATGTAGACAAGCCACACAGAAAGGAGAGAAGACCCCTCCCCACAGCAACAAAGCCGGATGAATGTCAGGTCGAAAGCCGTCAGCCAACCGGCAATAATATCTGCCCCTCCATTACACCACACAGCGGGAGTAACTTAGATGCAGCTGAATCCGGCATATCAAAGTTTTTTTTGACAGAGATAGGGTTGCGGTGGAGGAGCAGACAAAAAGGGAGAAACAGAACTCTCGTACTGTAAAAAAGTTCAAGGAAACTTACCTCTAATTGCAGTTCTTAAAAGCTGAAAAATGTCTTCAGAGAAATGTGCATTCACATGAAGTAGGCTACAATCAGTGCAAATAGTCGTGGTCATGCATACTGATTGTAAGTATAGCTATGCCGGTGGTCCTAACAGCAGCAGCAGTGATAGAAAAAAGTGGCAATTTAATGGTAACAGTGGAGTTCTGTTGATGGGGGCGGTACCTTATCAATTATACAACCAATGTAGGATCTTGGATTGACACCTCGTTGAAAAGGGTCTTGTTTTATGCATCTACAATTCGAAGTTCCCTATCGACATTCTGTCATTCTCAGCCAAATCATCAATCCTGTAAATGCAACCAAACTCAACTCAACTCTAAAGAAAGACCGGAGTGTTTCATACCTCTATATTACCTGGCTGGCTCAGATGTACTGCTGACACCACAAGAGATCCAATAACAGCTTCACGGAAAGCCACCTTAACAAGATGTACTACACCAGTTCCTGAAAGTTTAACATATCTTGCCGTTCATTTAATGTGCGCGTCTTAAATTATTGCTAACGATGAGAGCCTTTTGTAGGAACACGCCTAAAAGGAAAAGAAATCCTTGCTAAAGAGATGGGAGGAGTGTTTTAGTAACTATACATCTTAAATTTTGATCCACACAAAAGTTAAAATCATTTCAATTAAGCAATACTGCACCAAAACAGTAGCTGAACTGGGAGTTCATCACATAAACAGCGTAACCAGCGCAACCTTCTCTTTCTTCATCAGCGTAAGGTGGCAAATATTACCGCAATCCTATTGTTGCTAGTTCGTAACTAGATAATAGTTGGTTTCAAAGCTATGTGGTTAGATAAGAACATCAACTAGGACTGAAATCGGAAGTGGACATATGACTTTAATTATAGTGGTACATATATTTTCATGTTATCAGAACAAAGTAGAAACAGTTCAATTTAGTTTGACACAGGTTGATATGGAGAAAATGTCAGCAAATGCATCTCTGAGACTCGTGCATGGCTGTCAAAATGACAAAAGATGGGGTGTGTAGTTATGTGCTCAGTTAACGATATAATTCACTGAAATAGCTTGAAATGTGATTCTCAGCTGGACTCGCTAGTAGAGATGGTTGCCTACAATTACTTGCAGGGATGATTGCCTACATTTGTAATATTATATGTACTGTCAAATAGATTGTTGCCTGTCTGCACACTGGGGACTGATTCCATGCTTAACTAACTGATATTCAATATTTCAATCTAGAAAGCAACAAATAATATTGCCATAGCTGCAGTTCTAAAGAGATATTGAGTGATAATTGAAACTGAACAGTAAAGTTGTATACCAACTACAATACAATGACAATCTCTTTGTGGTTGCTCACATTGAGCCACCCACATTAGCCAGCCTGTCCAGTAGAACTATGAAGCTTTAACTTCTTTCGAGGATATTTCCTATACAGGTCTCAACAAGATGAGAATTATCTTTGCAAAGTTTGGTAACCAAAGAAAGGCAAATACATTCCCTCAGTGCATAACCAGCCTTAAACATGCACTCTACAACAAGCAAAGCATCTTCCAACTTATCTCTTTGAGAGAGACCTTGAATTAATCTCTCAAAAGTTTCTTTCCGTGGTACAAGCGTACTCTGCAGCATATTAGCCAACCATTCTATCCCTTCTGTAAAATATCCTTCCTTGTTCAATCCAGTGATGATGAAATCATGAGTACGTGCTGCTGGCTCCACACCCCTATCCTGCATATCATTCCACAAAGTTATTGCTTCATGGACACGACCGACCTCACAAAGTTTTTCTACGAGGACAGTATAAGACGCTGTCGATGGCTTCAATCCCTGCTCCAGAAGTTCATGCAAAAGCTTTTCACCCTTGGCTATGTTCCCTTCTTTACAAAATCCTTGAATAAGTGAATTGTACGTTGTCAGATCATGAGCAACCCCCTTCTGTGACATTTCTTTATACAGGTCATGAGCTTCTGCTGCTCTTCCATGCGAGCACAACCCACTAATCATGGTGTTGTAGCTCACTGTGGTCTCTCCATAACCCCTAGAAAGCATTTCCTTGTAAAGGTGCTGAGCTTCTTCCAGATTACCAACTATGCAAAATCCGTGAATAAGTGCGTTGTATGTATGCTCATTGGGAACCATTCCCTTCTCAATCATCTCAAACCATAATTTCCGAGCGTCACCAAGCCACTTCATTTTACAAAGACCGTGAATCATTGTTGTATACATGACAGCATCCGGAGCATAGCCCCTATCCTTGAGCTCATTAAAAATTCTAAAGCCTTCAGAATTCATTCTTCTCTTGCATAGTCCATTGATGATCTCTTGATACGTAAATACATCTGGAGCACAATTCTTTGCTATCATAGTATGAAGGATAGCTGATACTCTAGAATGGTATCCATCCTTACAAAACCCAGATATCAACTTGTTAAAAGCATTATTACTTGGGACATACCCAGCTTCCAAAACTTGCCGAAGAAGGTCATAACCTTTCGATACTTTGCTGTCAAGACAAAATGCCTCAATCAAGTATCCAACCGTATCAACATCCGAAACAACCCCACATTCCATCATTTCACCATACAACTTCCACACGAGATCAGTCCGCCCAGCTCGAACAGATCCCAGTAAAGCTAAATTCCACGTCGCCAGCGAGGGGCAAGCACCAACAACTTTCAAGTGTTCAAACACATCAAGTGCTTCCTCAACTAACCCACCATCACACAAACACGCAATGTATGACTCTAGCGAAGCCGGTTCTGGCATAAATGCGGTAAACTCGAGAAAAATCTTCGCAGCATTAACCGCCTTGGCCTCCACAAGACCATTAAACATCACATCACACGATATCTGGTCAGGTGAAAAGCCACGGTGCGAGCTAACCCAGTAAAAGAAACGCAGTGACAAAAATGCATTCTTTTGGTGCTTGAAGACCTCAGAAATGAAACCCGGGTCGAACAAATCAAAGTTGGGATAATCAGATACAAGAGTTTGTTCCCATTTGGGTCTAGTTCGAATAATTCTCGACACCTCCTTGGCGATCTCAACAATCTTCTGGTGGTTATGATGATTCTGCGAATTGGGTTTGCTTTGATTGTGTGGAAACTCTTCGCCGCCACTGACGCCGATTTTGCGAATTTGGTGGTTAGGATTTTGGATGGTCCTAGGGTTTTGACGGAGGAGTAGATTTGAGAAGGAATTTGAGATTGGATTTCTTGCCATTAACTATTACTGGGTCTTGTAGCTTACATTAAAGGGTGTCGGAAAATTCATATAAATTGTTGGAATCTATCATCAGGCAACACACATTTCGATAAACATAGGAGGAAGCTGTGCGTTTGGAATAATAATGAGTTAAATGTTACTTACACAGCAGCGGAGGTTGTGAAGATTGAAGCTTGATGATAGTCCTTGGAAGTACGAAGATGAAATGCGTTAACGCTTTGCCTCTTTTTACCAAACGAAGATGTGATGTCTTCACTGATGAACAGAAAGCATACAAGAGTGCACTCATCCTTAATAGCTTGTTCGCGAGTTTTTTTTTTTTTTTTAAGAGAGTATTTTTTTTTAAGAGAAAAAAGAAAGTAACTCATTTTCTCCTTCTTCTCTAGTTTGTGAATTTTTCTAAGAAGAGAAAAGAAAAGAAATAGAAGGAAAGTTTGAACTTCTTTTGTCTCTAAATCTTTTTTCTCAAAATTGGGAAGAAACGGAGAGAAAAGAAACTCTCATAAATAAAAATTTTATAATGCCCATACTAACCTTAGATAATGAAGACTAAAATTTTTAATGACTTTTTATAGGAGCTTACCACTTTATTTACAATTAAATGATTGTTTTAGACGTTAAATTTGACTCATAACTGATTATTTTATTTTTTGTGTGACATTAATTAGATTTGGATGTTGGGATACTCGTGGTCAACTCATGGCTACTTTTATTTTTTACATGGTGACATTAATAAGTTATGTGAGGCTTATGACATTAGTACGTATGTATTTTGTATGATTTATCGTAAACTAATTTGTTTTCCCAACGAAATCATGTTTTTTTTTTTGGATCATACATTCATAATCTTTGTTAGAATTATGACAATGTAGTATAAGTGTATATAAGTAATCAGATGACTTTTCTTTTCTTTTTTGTTGAACTTACAAATAAGAGAAAAATAATAATACTTTCATTTCTCTTAAACTCAGAAACAAGAAGAAGGATAATTGTCTTCTTTTCTTTTCTATTCTCTTCCCTTCCCTTTTATTCCTTTCTTTTCTTTTCTCTCATCTCAAAACTCACAAACAGACTAAGATACATGATTTTACTGGATATCGGTTGGATTCGGTTTGCAATTTGACCTAGAGAGAATCGTACTCATCCTTAAAAGACATGATTTTATTCAAATATTTATTCGACGATCATGGATAGTCATGATCAGTAATTCTCGACCGTCCAACATTTTATACCACTTTATGTTTCTTAAGACATTAGTTAGTTTGTTAAGCGAAAGTGAGAACCAAATTTTTGATACGCATTTTATAGTAAGATCTTCAGGTAAGCAAAAAACAAAAACGAGAACAAAAATTAAGAGCAAAAATGAATTTCATTGATTTAAATAATTTGATGGCTTAAGCGAGCTTTGTCATAGTTGAGAGAAAAAGATAAATGCATGTTTACACAATTTGCATAACAATGTGCAGTAGAAAAAAACTGAAGCTCTCGACATTAATAATCTTCTTAATTCTTTGTGTCCATTAGAAAAGTTGATTCTCAACTTTGTTTTTTTTTTCTTGGTAAATAAATAAGAGTGTGACATTGACAATAAACGATTACAAAGTTTTTTCAGTTGCTTTAAGATATCACAAATAGATAGTAGGTTACGAAATACCCGTGAAGCCGTAACTCTATGCAGCAGATAAACATGATCGCACATGTCAAACTACCGTCGTTTTCAAAATAAAGAAGGAAAGTAATATTTGTCCTCCACATTTTATAGTTACACAATAAACTCCCTCCAGTAGTTTGTCTTAGACTAGATATTCACTTTCATTATAAAAAACCAAAAGTGTCTCTGAAACTTTATGTAAAGATATTTAGCTATTAAGATAGAAGTAGGTACACAAATATTAAACTTTATAACATGAATATTTTTTTTAAAAAAAATAACAATAGATATCATTATCTATAATAACTCGTAAATATTAGAAAATTAAAATGCAAAGCCGAACCATAAAATTTTAACTGCTACTCGATTGAAGGGATTTTCCTCTTATTCCCGATATAACGACAATTAATGATTGATAATATTTTTAGTAACTTTTATTTTATGAAGTTAAAAAAAATACTATTAAAAATTATCACTGAAAATATTAGCAGAAAAGTCACTGTAAGAACTATAAATTATCATTATATACGAAATTGAAGTAACTAAAATTTGTTGGAGCCGAATAATATTGCAGGACAGGCTACCTTAATATTAGTACACCGCAATTCACGTGACCAGGATGGTCCCACTGCGCATACCAGATATGTGTGTGGGCCCCAGTTAGGCTGCACTCGACCGTCAAAACGCACCGGAGTGAATCCTCGCACACACACAGACCCCCACCCACCCGTAACTCGACAGCGACTCGCTCAAAACTCAGAAGGGAAGCGCGCTCATCAGCTCATCTCCGTTCGGCGATATGTAAAATCCGCACAAGTTCCCGTGTTAATAACGAAACGGAAGCGCTTCATTCCTCGCGTAACTTCGCCCCGCCGAAACCAGCCAATGCGAGCGATTTCTCTCCCCCAAACTCGGTGACCGCTTCGATTGGAGCTGCTATCTTCTCGGTGCTCGTGATTTTGGGGCTCAAGAACCCTAATTTCGGTATCTTCACCGATATGTGAGGTAAAAACCCTAACACCTTGTTCATGCATGCATGTTGTGTGCAATTGTTTGTGGAATTAGTAGCGGTGTTTCGCCTGATTGGAGTTCTTGTTTGGGTGAAAAGTTCTCTCTGGAATTAGCATTTTGGGTTTGGTTTCAGTCTTGTAGTCTTCAAAGCCATTGCAGCTGATCATTTCTTTTACTTTCGACTGAGCTGAATAGCTGATAGATAACTGGTTATCACTTTGCCGTTTAGGTTCTAGATAGGCTGTAGAGATTAGTAACAAAAGCACAACGAGGCTTCTCTATGGGGTTTTCCCACTAATTGAAGAAGCTATTAGTAGTACAGGCTGTAGTAATTAGTAAGAAAAGCACAATGAAGGTACACTAGAGACTAGAGAGAGTGGGAGGGGGAGGGCGAAGGGAGGGAGAGAGAGATGTCTCGGCAACTCTTAGAACTACCATAGTTGATATATGTACTAATGTTGCCATTGCCGGCCATCCTCTCACTGTTGAGAGAGGAACACTGATAATTTGCAACTCCTATAACCCTCGAATGAAGTCATGAGATTATATGCCTTTTTCTCTGAAGTTGGATCTTTGATACCAAAAATTTGGAGGTTTTTACATTATTTATATGAAAGTTGTTTCATGGCAAGACGGATCTGAGGTTACAAATTGCCACTCCCAGGGCATGCATCACCTAAAAGGATTAGCCATGAAATTACCTTTGGGATCCTTGGCAAGGAGTTTTAAAACCTTAAACTTTCTCTTCTTATTTGGATGTGGGACTGCTGGCTTGCGTGTGATGTGCTAGCATAAGCACCTCAGTGGCCTGTTTCTGTGTGCTCTTCTGGAACCTCAGAAGCCACTATCTACCCCCTTTCAGCTTGTAGCAGCCTTCCTGACCTTGTCATGTGATAGCCCAAAAGATCCCGTTCTAGATACTGTTTAATAACACCATGAACCCGGCCTGATGTCCTCATTTTCCGACCTAGCTCGAGCTTCGAGAGTCGGATGTGATACCACACGTAAATCATCTGAAGCATCGCCCCACCTTGTAGGTTGCCTCATTCAAAAGAGCGAGCCATCTAAATACCCTGTGGGTCCTATGAAAGGGTTATTAGGCTTTGAAGTTTCTTCGAAAATTTTGAGCTATCTTAAGCTCCTCAAACATCCTAAATAATGGGGTCCGCCCCCCCCCCCCCCCAAAAAAAAAAAAAAAAAAACAATTATATATATATATATATACACACACGCAAAAAAACACAACCCCTCGTAGGAATTGAATTCAGGTCTTATGGTACAAAGTCAAGAGATTTTATTAGGATGAACTGTGGGAGCAAACTACTAGGTGCAATTTAGTAACAGAGTGATGCACAACTGCATGATCGAAGAGCCTAGTTACAGAAGGCTACATATGTGCGAAATGTGCTATCTGATTATTTGGCCAGTACTACAATAACACCACATCTTTCGAATAACGTGCCAAGGTCTATTACCCACATACACGGTGATGCCGTTGCATGTTGCATGAATTTTAGCGTTCTTACTCCAAACCTTTTGCATCCACTTACTTGGAGCGTATTTGGTTAATTCGTCAGTTTGGAGTAACAGTAACTCAGTGGGGTAGAGGCCTAAGGACGGTGTGATTATCTCCGATTTGTCATTTATCTTCTTCTGGGATGTGGCAACTATAAAGCAAAATCTTTCCTGAACATTGCAAAATTCTTCCTGTGGGTGTGGCTATGTCTCTTACTTGGGTCCTCTTTGTAGGCTGGGGACTCGTGGTTGAACATTTTGAAGGAGTTTAGCTAAGTGAAAGAAGCAGTTTCTATCTGGAAGTTGGTAGGCGTACTCTCATCAAAGCACCTAGCTCTTTGAGAGATTGAACATGGGTCGTGAGATGAGAGCAAGTAACATTTGGTGAATGGTGGTGCGATTTGCTCTTTCACTTCGACTCTTTTCAGGAAATGGCTTCAGCACTATTTGGTGGAAGGTGATGCCTTATGGGGACGATTTATCATTTGACTGTTTGGGGAATGGGGAGGGACCAATTTGTTGGGCTTCTTGTCTGTCTTGGGAAACTTGTTTGATAGTACAGGAAGAGTTTTCATGGGTTTCATGGGTGGGATTTGGAAGGGCTAGGTTAAAGTTTGTGGAGTTTGGTACGGTGCTAGTTATGCTTTGGTGAGAGCCACATCATGTATGAGGTGCTGGTTTTGGTCGCTGATCTGCTGTCTTACTCGCTTCTCCCGAGTCCGATGTGCTGAAGAATTCTGCATGATATAGAGTTGGAAGCCGCTTTTGATTTATTTCCGTTGCTTAAATGTGCTAACTGCTAACATTTTAGAGTCTAGGGCATGAGGTGATCTGGAGAGGTGACTTGGTAGGGGGCCTGTATATTAAATTATATTATTGCTTCTACATCTCCCCTCCCACACTTCCCAAACTGAAAACAAAGGAAGGGAAAAAAAGAGAGGAGGGATAGATGAAAAGTTTAAGCCAGGGGCTTAAAGATCTCACAGGCATCAACGGAGCTTCACAAGAACCTAAGTAGCTTGAAACTTGCTGCTGTTTATGGAATCTCAGTGCCGCAGTGTGAAGCGATCTCACATATAAGATTTGCCATAGAAAGTATTTCTGACCTGCCTTAGTTTTCCTTCCATCTCAATTCTAGACCCTACTCTTTCCCTGTGCTCTTTTTTTGACATGTCAACAGCATAAATCAAGTATCTTATGTATAATGGCAGTCCTTAATGTTAAACATCATGTAGTCATCCTATTACCCCCACATTAGCACTTAAGCTTCAGATAAGTTTCATTAGGACAGTCAGAATTCTATGGCTCACCTTTTGGTTCTTGGTCCACCGGGATCCTGAGGCCACTTGGGTCTAGACAGTTAGGGGTAGACATCTCCCCACAAAAAGAAAAAGCCCCAATACAGATGTAGTCTTGGTACAAGGCGAAGATACTTTACCAGCCGAACTGTCATCGCAATATGGTCACATTCCCTGGACCACCCATTATCCCGGTCTACCTTTAACTTGTTGTTCTATTTTGACTTGATCAGCCTGACTCTGCTTCACCAAGCATTTCTGAAGTAACAATGGTCAATGTTGCCGCCTATAAATGTTTGATAGGGGTAGGATCTTCAAAATTATATGAATGGAAAAAAGTTGTGTATGTCATCTAAGCACACTTAGTCCCATGGAAGCTGTTTCTTGACATCAATCATTATAATAAATCCGTTTTGAAATGGGAAAATTGTACCAGGCAGCTGCCATGCTGACCACCTTTTGATTCAGTGCAACATCCCTTATGGTCTTGTTTGGGGCTGACTGTATCAGGCAAAAACATCGTTCTTGTTGAACTACTAGAATCTTGGGAGGAGGGAAAGTAAGAAGAACTGGCTTTATTTTCTAGGAAGCAAATCATTTTGGAGTTTGCGTCAACTCTTTTAATGTAGCTTATTGGATTGATATATAATTGTTAAGTATTTACTTCCTTATAGGTGGGAGGGGGTTTATTTTCAGCGAGTTTCCGTGCTGCCCCTGGAGACGTACATGCATGTAATGTCCTAATCAATGTAGACTGTACACAGCCTGCACCCTGGGCCGCTGGAAGCAACACCCCCCTCGTTCATAGACTTCTATTCATAATGAAAACTGAAGGGCGAGGGGATTTTCTTGTCATTGGATTGCACTTAAAACTCTTCCTTTTGCTTCTTTGGAATCAAGGCATAGCTTTTTTATCCTTGGCAAGAAAAACGCTCAGATATTTTTGCCAAATGAAACATCGCTTCAAATGCATATGGCTATAACTCACCAATATGTTTTCGCTATTGACAGTTTCAACAGCATGGTTCTTTGGCAACTCTTATCAATTTAGGCGCAAATTCAAGCAAAACTTGATAAGAATATGTAAACCATGTACCTCAGTGTTGGTTACAAAACAGAAGTTATAGATTGATCTGCTCATCTCATATTTGGTGAAAAGACCCCAACACACGAATTTAGGGTGTTCTATGATCAACCTAGTACTGGTTTCTTGATTTTTTTGGGGTGTGGTTTTGATGGCTGATTCATTCATATTAATACTCGTTAACCTCTCTGTGCTGCTTTTTTTTTGGTCGGGTTGCTTTTAATTTTTTTTCTCTGAATTAGATGTTTGGCTTGCCTGAATAAGGCTATCCATCTCAAGCCATCTATGTTGTCTGCTCGCTGTGTTTGTAAGCAATCAGCTGTCATCTATGTGTTATATCTGCTCTGATTTTCCCTTATTTTGGTTGGGAGTGATGTAGCAATGCTTCTGACTTAATGAGAAAAAAGATGTAGGACCGCATCTTTCTAGCAACCCAATTTTGTAGCCTTTTATTTATTGAACAGACACTGACGTTTAATCTGAAAACAGGAGTTTGGGAAGTGTTATTCTGTTCTCAACATCCTCTTAGGTGCTCACCTTAAAGAAATAAATTTCTAGCAACCCCATATTGTAGCCTTTAACGTATTTGTTCTGTGCTGCTCAGATACTGATATGAATATAGAGGAGTTTGGGAACACCATGACTGTAAGAGCAAAACCAGCAGGTCTAGTGGTTCTAAAAACAAACGGCCATAGGGAAGATGAAGGAGAGTCCAAGCTTGAACCTTATGTGGGGCTAGAGTTCAATTCGGCAGAAGATGCGCAGGAGGCTTATAGTTTATATGCAACCCAAGTGGGATTCAGAATAAGGATTGGTCAGCTATATCGTTCCAGGGTTGATGGGTCTGTGGTATCTCGAAGATTCGTCTGTTCAAAGGAGGGGTTTCAGACCAATTCAAGAACTGGTTGCCCAGCCTTCATAAGAGTACAAAGAGCGGATTCTGGGAAATGGGTTCTGGCCAATATTACAAAGGAACACAATCACGAGCTTGAGCTACCAGGTGAAATTCGTCCGCCACACATTCAAAGGAAAGCTGTCCCAACTCCAAGGTCGTCAACAGTGGTGTCATCCAGAACAGGGATCAGATCTCGTGACGAGGATGGCCCATCTGGCGTCATTGATCTAAAACGTCTTAAAAGGGAAGACGAGGAAGGAGAGCCAAGGGTAGAACCTGTAGGAGAACCATACAAGGGTCTTGAATTCAATTCTGCAAATGAAGCCTACAAGTTTTACTCCACGTATGCAGCTAATACAGGATTTCGAGTTCGGATAGGTCAGTTGTTTCGTTCGAAGCACGACGGCTCAATTACATCTCGAAGATTTGTGTGCTCAAAGGAAGGGCATCAGCATCCTTCAAGAGTAGGTTGCTCAGCTTTCATGAGGATACAAAGACAAGACCTAGGGAGATGGGTTGTTGACCGCCTTTCTAAAGAACACAATCACGAGCTTAACTCTCCTACAGACACTAGTAGACATATTGCTGCAGCTTCCAAGGTATTCAAAGAGGAAGTAAGCAGTGGGTTGGAAAACTTGGATTTGATTGAAACAAACGGTGGCCTCAGCCTCGTCAAGAGAGGTCGAGTCAGTAAAGTTGGAAGTGATTGGTATTCTGTGCTTTTTGATTATTTTCAGTCTCGACAAGCAGAAGACATGGGATTTTTCTATGCAGTGGAGGCAGATGAAGGCAAATGCATGAGCGTATTCTGGGCTGACGGCCGGTCTAGATTTTCTTGCACGCAGTTTGGGGATGCTATTGTTTTTGATACAACATACAGGAGAGGGAGCTATCTGGTGCCATTTGCTTCATTCGTTGGGGTCAATCATCATAGACAACCTGTGCTTCTTGGTTGTGCTTTAATTGCAGATGAGTCTGAGGAGTCCTTTACCTGGATTTTTCAAGCATGGCTTAGGGCAATGTCAGGACATCGTCCTCTAACAATAATAGCCGATCAAGATGAGGCTATTCAGCATTCGATTGCACAAGTTTTTCCGGGGACACATCATCGCTTCTCCGCTTGGCAGATCATCTCAAAGGAACAGGAGAATTTGGGTACACTGCTTTCCATGAACTCTGGGTTCAAATATGAATATGAAATTTGCATCTCACAAAGTCAAACAGCAAATGAATTTGATTCTGCATGGAATGTGCTTATCAACAAATATAACTTGAAGGAGAATGCTTGGCTGAAACAAATGTACAAAATGCGTAAAAGTTGGGTTCCTTTGCATGTAAGGGGCACATTTTCTGCAGGCATCCCTGTGGGTGGTAGCATGAAACCATATTTTGGCAATTTTTTGACTGCCCAAAGAACCCTCCATGACTTTGTTCTACAATATGAAAAAGGCATTGAGCAACGTCGTGAGGAGGAAAGAGAAGAGGATCATAACTCTTTCAACTTGCAAGCAGTTTTGCACACAAAGGACCCCATAGAGGAACAATGTAGAAGACTTTATACAGGCACAATGTTCAAAGTGTTTCAGAAAGAGCTTTTGGAATGCTTTAATTATGTTGGATTAAAGATTAACGTTGAAGGTGCTATTAGTAGATATTTGGTGCAGAAGTGTGGTAATGGGGATGAGAGGAATACTGTTGCCATCAATGCATCAAATCTTAATATTAGTTGCAGTTGTAGAATGTTCGAGTTTGAAGGTGTGCTCTGTAGACATGCCTTGAAGGTGTACCAGATAGTGAACTTAAGGGAACTTCCATCTCGTTACATCTTACATCGTTGGACAAAAAACGCAAAGTATGGTGTACTGCGTGATATTGATTCTGGAGGTGGATCTCTAGATTTGAAGGCCTTGATGTTGTGGACTTTAAGAGAAGAATCCAATAACTACATCGAGGTAGGGGCAGCAACTCTTGAAAGATACAAACTTGCCTTTGAGATCATGCAAGAGGGTAGAAGAAATATCTGTTGGCAAAATTAAGAAGTATCCTGAATATAATGCCAGGTAGCTTTTTCTGAGTTCTTCTATTGCTTTTCATTTATATATCCTGGTGACTTGAAGCAAAGGCATGGCTAAATTTTTGGTGTGGTTCAACCATGTGGTTTGATGGACTGTGTTATATGCAAATCAGGACTATTTTGGATGTAATTTTCTCGTCTCATATTCCAAAGCTGCATAACTTTTGTTCCCTTAAAGTACTCTGCTGATCCCGGTGTTCCATGCCTAGTTCATGGGCCACAAGGCAGGCCCTCTATTTATTACATTACTCAAAAGTCAAAGTGCCAGTGGTTTCCTAGTATTTTGTGAGCTCAAATCATATGGTGCATATCCCCCAACTCCCCCCCCCTCTTCCCCCCTTCTCCTCTCTCACCTCAGTGGCCGGCCCACAGCAATCAACTATCTTGCGGTGTTGCTTCTGTTTATGAGGTGGAGTGAGATCCTTCTGAATTGGAATTGGAGAAGCTCAGTCCTTTCCCGTCTACACCTCTTGGTGTAGGAAGTTGAAAGGTTATATCAGCAGAGCATATTCGGATACTTATGGTACAGAGATTTCGGGGTGCTTCGTTGGTGTAGTCTAGTTAGAAAGAAGAAGTCAGTTTCTATTTGTCTGTGGGTGAATTACTGCCTACTTTTAAGTGTATCCTTATTAGGCATTTTGTTATATCGTTTCCACGAACATCAGGAACTTTTTTCTTTTTCTGATATATTAAAGGGATTTTTTAGCATCATGTCGTTTATTTTTGAGGTTGTTATGCTGATGATATATCTAGCCACTTAGGTCCCCTGGGCTGTGAGTTGAATGGCATCATATCATAAATTAGCTCAGCCAGTACAGGATCCTTGCAATTCGGTCAGAATTGTAAGCGTGGCCTAGTTTAAGTTAATGATCTGAGGAACTATAGCAGTGCTATAAGCTTGTTAAAGGATCAGTGGTAATTTCAATTGGGTTACTGTTATTGTTATTTTGTCTGAGAGAGCAAGAAACTTATGCGCCACAAGAGAAGAGGGGAAGAGAAACATATAATCCTTTGTCAGTTCATCTTATTTCATTTCGGGAAGTACCGTGCACAGCAGGGAAGATTTCGTGCATTTCCTTTTATCAGATTCCAACATTCTCTTTTCCTGATGTCAATCTTCTTTTTCTCTAACATTTCCTTCCCCCCTTATTGATAATATTCTGCTCCAGTGTGAAGATACTATGTATTTCCCTTGTCAGATTTCCCTACATTCTCTGCTGTAGATGGTTTCTTTTTATGCGCTAGAACAAAGAAGATCAATCTTTTTTTGATATTGTCTTTCCTTCTTGATTTAGGCTGTCAAAGATGGCTTCCATTCTGCTGAGAGGGGAAATATGGTCTTGATTGGACAGAAAAGTTGGATGTATTTTGCTTAAAGGTTCGTGCTCTCAATACTGAAGCTAGAAAAAACGTGTCACTAGTGTTAGTCATCCCTTTGTCTAGTTCTTTGCTATTTATATTTTCTTTTCTAGAGTAACTTGAATATCTGTTTAGTTCCTTGTTAAATCGCTGGTTCTATGTTCTTCAGCATATGAAAGAAAACTAAGTAATTAATGTTGTTCAAAGTGTTCTCAATGTTGTTGTATTCAAGCTCGGTCAGGTAGAATGACTTGGTTGATGCTTTTACTCACTTCCGGAGCTGTTGGTTAGGAAGTGGTCGTTCAGGTCCTCTCCTTCCTTTTGCAACTCATCTTGTGACATAGTTATACGAGAACATGTACATTTCCTTTAATCAGTCTAAAGATCATAGGTAGTCTGCTTCTTTTAAATCAAGTTGTGAATTGAGTTTACGACTGCTTCTCAGCCGTTCTTGTGTATCTTTTGTTGAGAAGCAGGGGTGGGGTAATGGCTGGGTTTTTTGAGTGTTGGATTTGCCCCCCCCCCCCCCCCTCTTTCACCCGCCTCTCTCCCCTATCACATAACGCTGTTCACTGCCCTTTTCTTCCCTTATTAGCTTATAAACGTTGCTTTGATTCTGCCAAAGTTTGGTGCGTAGCGCAGGCTCAAATGTACATTGTATATTTTGATATGATTCTGGATTTTGAAGTGATGATGGCGATTGATATACATTTATTTTTCGTTCTCTGTGCTCCACTGGGTAGGAGCTAGATGAGCAGCGGCGGAGCCAGGAATTTGCTCCAGGGGGTGCTAAAAATAAGTAACATCACAACCACCATCTAGGCGCCCACGCACCGAGTAAAATAAACAAACAAAACTTGTTGATCTTTGCATTATATGTCTCATGGTAACATTCACCTTGTCCTGAGAATTATAAGAACCAACTTATTTACACTCTCTGTCTGTCTGAAATAGAAATTAAGTAGCTTCATGCAGTCAACTTTCACAGAAACATTCATTTGACTTCTTCATATTGTGAAGTTAACAAACAAAGCCAGCTAGCTTGTCAAATAGATTTGCCATATTGTGCCTACCCATTAGGCTAGGTGTTACCTATGTACACCCCATGTACACCCATGTATAATCACAGGAAACTCCAAACAGTAAACCCCATGTACACCTGCCAAGCCACAAAGCCTTAACAAATAGAGTATATGACTAATTTTTGTTGACTCCATCGTGTAATTCTACTAATCAGTAATCAAGAACCCACGAACATATCATCTATCATCTCACAGCACTCCATAATTAAGAATCCACAAACGTGCTTTCCCAAGTATATTGTGTCTAATATTAGTTCTCTCACTAGCTCTATCTTCATCATCATCACCACCTTCACTCACTGAAGCAATAAAGGCTTTACTTATACGTTTAAACACCCAAAGGTCATCTCCATCGATACAAGAATCTGTAGCCAAAGCTGTTCTTCATGGGCTGCTTCCTACTCCTCCTTCCAGCTTTGGATTCAAGATTGTCTCAAAGGTATCCATATCAGTTCTTGGTGTCTCAAAGGTATCCATACCGTTTACGGTATCTCATGGGATTAAGGCAGATACGAAAACAGTTTAGATGAGCTAACAAGATGAACTTAAGATGTATTCTTTTTCAACTAAAACATAGGAGAACCTAAAACAAAATCCCGAAATTTTCTTCCACCCCCCTTTTCACCATTTCCTTCAAAATGTATAGAATCACTAATCACATCCCAATTCCTGACCCCTCTAGACATCATCATCAAACACATAGCAACTTCTTCCTTTGTTGCGTTAATTTCTCTTTTAAAGCATGATATGCCCATTGCAAGTGTTAATCAAATTACTACCACACCTGGACGTTATTAGGACAACAGTTGGAATTTGGGAAAGCAACAAAGAGTAATCAAAGAATTGACAGAATCTCAATCAACAATCTGAATGTTCAATTAACGACTTGAAATGCGCAATCAACAATCTAAATGCTCAATTAGGAAAACAAATCATCAATTAAGAATTTGAAAATGCGTACCTAAATTGTCGATTGTCGCCGCGTTGTTGCCTCGCCGTCACCACTTGCCGGTCACCGATCCTTCCAGATCTGAACAGAAGAAGACTTCCTCGTCCTCACCGGTCCACCCGCTGTCCCCTTCTAAGGCTTCACTTCGGCCATTCGTTTCAGATCTGAGCTCCTTAACAGAGAGAGTCAACTGAATAAGGTGGTGTCTGCCGTGGGGGGGGGGGGGGGGTGTCTGTCGTCGGACTTGAGTGAAATGCAATTTTTTTTCTTCCAGAAGTTGATGGGGTACATTAGCCCCCCCTTCGTACAAGCGTAGCTCCGCCACTGTAAATGAGTTATGTTTATCTAACAACCTTAGCCATATTCATTTGGAATACTATATGTGCCTTTTCTCGAACTCTATATTCGAGAAGTAATTTATGCTTGTATGGTTCACTGTCATTCAAAGTTTATCCAACATCCAACTTTTGACATTTTTTGGTGAAGTAACGAAATGTTACTGTTTCCGAGCTAGTGAAGACGTGATCTTTCGAGGGCACCATGGCAAGCAAAGAATTAAAGGAAAAAGGAAAAACCATTGTCATGCTCTTTTCACTTCTGTACATATATTATGCCTCTCATCGTTACTAATTAATAATTGTCGCCGAAAATGTATTTTTTCAAGGGTGACATTTCCCAATTTGTATTTCGATGGACGTAGTGGTCATCATAAGAATCTTTTTCTCGAATTTATTTTGTTGCCAAAAGGTATGTAGTGCAAAACGGTGAGAAATGGTGCGAATGTAAACTATATCCTTTTTTAACTTTTGTTCCATCAAATGCGCGAGGTACAAACTTAAGGGGATAGACCTCGGCCCCTCTCCCTCTACTATTTTCGGTAGGGGTGGCAATGATAACCCAAACCCATTTACCCGCCCAAATCCGCCCACTTAAAATTCACCCAAATCCACCCGTTAAATAAATGGGTCTAAATGGGTCAGTAAATACTGAACCCAATAACCCACCGGTTTAAGTGGGTTTTAATTGGGTGCCCATCAACCCATTAGTCTTAACACTTCAAAATTTTAATTTACAAACCACGGCCAATTTTTACATAGCCACGGCCAGACACGAGGCCAAGCTGCTGCCGGCGCCACCGCCACGTTGTCACCTCCTCCAATCGCCGTCGACATCGTCGATGTCTTCACCGTCTCAATCGCTGTCGTCCGTCATGGTGTTGCTCAGATCTGCTCATCGCTGCCGTCCCGTCACGATGGTGCTCAGATCTGCCGTCACTACCGTCTTGTCGCGATGTCGCCACCGTCTCCTCACTGTACTTCGGAAAACCAAATCCATTCAAGATGGAAATTGAAAAACCCATTTCGTGAACCTTCAGAATGGGATCTGAAAATTTTGAATCCGTAACAGGAGAAAATCGCTGAAGGTGGAGGTGGACGGGTTTGGTGCTTTTATCATTTGTTAGGTGGTTGTGACAGTGGTGGGTGGCCGGTTAGGTGGTGGTGAGGTAGAGCCGTGGCCGTGGGAGCTGACCGCCGAAGGTGCGGTGTAGAGGAAGAGAAGAAGGAGGCAGCGGCGGCAGAGTCGGTAACCCGCAGAGAAGGAGATGAGAAGATGGCAGCGCTGCAGCGGCGTGGGTAACCGGGATTTGGGTACACCACCATCTCAATCGCTGTCGTCCGTCGCTCAGATATGCCCATCGCTGCCGTTTGGTGCTCAAATTTGCCCGTCCAGCCTTCTGTCTTCGCTGCTGTCCCAACCCATCCCTCTGTCGGCTCAGATCTGCAAAAAAAGATGAAGTAGCTGTGGGTGGCGACGGTGGCGTTTGGTGGTAGCTATGCATGGTGGTGAGTGTGGAATGGCAGGGGCGGCGACTGTTGCTCGTTAAAGAAGATGAAGTAGCAGTGTTGCACAGAGAGAGAGAGAGAGAGAGAGAGAGAGAGAATTTGAGAATTTTGTAATTCAGTGTATTATACTAATTAAATGGGTTGTTATTGGTTTGATGGGTGAAACCAACCCATTTAACAAATGACCCAATTGACCCACTAATAAATGGGTAAAAATGGGTCAGTCATCCATTTAAACCAAACCCGTTTAACTCACACCCAAACCCAACCCACCCACCCACTTTGCCACCCCTAATGTTCGGCCATCGATAAGACTCAAATCTGTTATCTTGCAAACAAAAGAATTGACATTCACGTGAAAACTTACTGGTCTACAAAATCCAAATTCGTCGCCAAAATTCCAAGGGTTTTGTACCATCATTGTTCAACCAACACTCGTTAGCAATCAATACTGAAGCAAAGCAATGGCCTCCAAAGGAGAGGGAAGAAACGTACCCCAAAAAGGTCATGATCGACATACTCGTAAGTTAACCCATCAAGTCTCTATGCCGATTCAAATCTGTATCCAAACCATGGCGCACTCTAAACTGTGACCCTGATTTTGTCAAGTTTCACCTCGAGCGCACCCAAAAGCTCAAAATTCTTGTAGCCTCTCGCACACTTCACTCCCTAGACCACCAGCCTGACAATACTGAAATTGTAGCAGAAGAGCTTGATAACTCTTTGAAAAATAGCTATGATGATTGCGTCCAGATCTTTGGTTCATGCAATGGGCTAGTGTGCATAGCACCTGTTTCACATATCGTACACCCTGAAAGCATCTTTGTGTTCTTTGTACGGCCGGTGTTATACGGATTTGGCTCTGCACCCTCCATTGATGAGTACAAGTTTGTGACAATCATAAATGGTGAACTTGTCTATTTATTGTTGGAAAAACAGCAAACTACTAGGTTAAAAAATACTCTTCATGATTCAACTCTCTTCTTTGCTAATGAGCACCCGAATAACAAACGCTATAGGAAGAGTTTCTACTTGCTTTTATCACCGAAAAGTATAGTGAACAGATTCTGATATTTAAAAAAAATAAAAAAATGAGGAGCTGCTTAGTTAGGCGTTTGGGAGAAATGTCGAAGGAATCATTTTCCTTGCCAACATACTTTTATTCAAGGTTTTTCTATTTCGTTGAGGTGGACACGCGGTAGCCTGTTGCGTAACATTTATTTATTACTTAAATGCCTTAGAAATCATTGTTTTGTCCTTTGAGAGCACATACTACAACCTCTTTTACCCAAAATATACAAAGTTTATTTTTCCAGTAATATGTAACATGAGTTTTATGCGATACAGATGTTGGAAAAAATTAGACATAAGAAACTCACTTGGTCCAGAACAGTCTTAAGGAAGCTTCAAAAGAGATTATCATTCGATGGGCACTCGGACAGTGCAAACCCATGACATGTGAATTGTGTATCACTTTCTAATGAGATCGAGGGGCTTATGCAGGGGCGGAACCACGTGGGAATTAGGGGGGGCTAGGGCACGCCCTCGACTTTTGAATAAAAAAAATTGGGAATTGCACCCCAGTCCCCCCACCTCTTAGTTCTCTCTCCCCGTCCCGCGCGACCCCGTTCTCTCTCTCCGCCGTGACTCACTGTGACCGTGACGACGGTGAAGCACCATCGCATCTCTCTCTGTGCCCTACTCTCTCACTCTCACCCAGACCGGCCAGACGCAGTGAGACACCCACTCACCGACGGCGACGGTGACGGGCGACTCTGCCTTGCTCTGTCGATCTGATTTGAGGCAGACCAGGTGTTCATTCTGATTTCTTCAAGGCATGTTCTCTCTCTCTCTTTCCTGATTTGAGGTACGCATTTCTGCAATTCTACCAATCTGCCTCCTAATTGATTTGGGTTTATGTTTCATCAGTCAATAGAAGGTTGTTCCATTTCCACCATGAAGATAAGCTCATAACTCAAAAGCCCCCTGCTTTCTGTTTGTTCTAAAATTAAGCTTACAACTGATGATTTGGAATCGGATATTTATAGGCTCGCTCTTTTTACCTGGTCTCCAAAAGTGTAAAAACCTAGGGTTTATGTTTGTCTCCCATCCCCCTAAAATCTAGGGTTTATAAACACTCACCAAGAATGAATAGACCCACCTTCAGAATCACCCAGAAATGCCCAACAATGCATCTAGATTGTTGATTCCTCTAAAATATTACACATACCCGGTGCACTATCTTTGGTCTCACTGAAAGCTGTAATACCAATTGCTAAAACCAGACCAAGAAGCATAACTAGGACGTTTACACCAACAAAGTCGTCAGAGGTAGAATTTATTTGCATATAAGGCACCCATTTGCTTGTATTTGCACTCCTCTGTTTGTGTGTTCGTGCATGGATGTAGTGATTAAATGTGCATTCTTTGACTGTGTTAGGCGTGTTCTGAGTTGTTGATTATGAATCTGTGAAAATTTTCTGAGCTATCTACTTGTTAAATTTCATGAACATATGCATTCTGAATTTCTGATTCCTAAGCAGAGTTTTAGTAAATTGTGTGTTGTGAACTTTTGCTGTACAATATGGTTATATGGATGTAAATCTCTCTAGCATGTCTAACTATTTTTTTCCCAGTTTTGCTTTATTTGTAATTTGAATGATTTGTGTTATGGGAAGTGGAAACTTGGGGATGTATCTGAACTCTTTTGGAGTGTTGAGAAATGGGCAATCTGGATTGGATGGAAGAGTGTGGAGAGATGAGAAATGTTCTCTGAATGTGCTTGATAATATCTCATCAAACCTAAAAAAACCCTGTCAATTGGTTAGGGCAGATCCAACAATATCAGCCTAGAAACCATGCAAATTTGGTAAATTCTTCATGAACTCCAACAAGATCAACCTAAAAAAATTTAGTGATTTCAATATATTTTTTTGCACCCCCTGGAGTGAAATTCTGGTTCTGCCACTGGGCTTATGTGACCTACGAAAACAAGTCCAGAGAATTGCACTACTAGCTTTTTTTATATTCTTTTCGAGTAATTTATTTATCATTACCGAGCTCCATTTTTCTGCTTCCCCTCTCTGCCACTGCAATAAAGTAGGTCCTTATTGACGGACTCTTTTACTCACGAAATGAAATTTGTTGGTAAAAAATATTTTTAACAATGGATTTTACTGTCGAAGTGCGTTCAGTTGGAAAAAGTCATAAAATAAAAAAATAATTGGTGATGAAATATTCCGTTGTAAAAACATTTTACGAACAGAATATTCCGTCGGCTAAAATGTTTTCTGCGAATTTAAATATCTTCTCTGCTGGTAAATGATATTTTTAAGAATTTTGTTTGTTTTCTTTTTCAGAATTTTAGATTTCTTTTTATAGAAAAGTCAGGAATATATACCAGGATATGATATGAGACCGAATATACATGGAGTAGTCAAAAGATAAAAGACAAATTAGATGGATGTCATTCCCATCCAAGTGAGAAACCAAAAGAAAACTAAGATAAAGACGAACTAACCAGCTAAACATAACAAACTAAATACAAAACAAGATAGTACTAACTAAAAAACAGGATAGCTAAGCCTAAAACAAGATAAACACTAAGTAAAACAACCGATCACAAAACACCAACACTCAGTTAGCCTCAAGCCCAACTTCAGACATAGGTCTCGTCACTGCAACCTGTCCTCAATCCCCATGCACTGGCGCTGAAAAACCATCTTTTTCGGCCTTCACTTGGCCAAAAGCCCCTCAAACCCAATGGAATCGCCAAAGCGAAACACCCGAAGAAGTTCCTTACAACCATGACCGACCACCTTGGCCCAACAGAAAAACTTCACTGAAGCCACCAATCTCACCAGCAGCAACCTTGGCCCCTCACCACCAGCTGCAATCAGAAGAAAACCTCCTTCAAACGCAACCACCTTTGCCCCACTGTGACCCATTAGCAAACGCAACCAACAACCACCTACAAACGCAACCACCAATCTTTCTAGATCAAGGGAGAAGGGGATTAACTACGGGAGGAAGGAGAAAATAAGCCTTAGAAAAAAGAACCTTGACCTAAACTCACTAGCCCTTCTCCAACTCATGGCCGCACAACACACACAAACGCCGCCTGCAATAAACAAACCCACCAGCTACATTACCTACCCCCAAAGCTCACCACAAACCAATCAAAGATCTCCCCAAGGATTCCAACAGTTTAATCCCTCATCAAAACCCCAACCCACGGCAGCGCCGAAAAAAATGAGGAAAAACAATCGGACTGATTGCAATCCGGCAACAATGCCGTCCAGCTCACCTTCGCCACCAAGATCCCCCACGAACCCTAATAAGACGTCAAACTAGACTACCTCATCACCACTCACGGGGAAAACCAATGGTAGTGACGGAGTATGAGTAGGAGCGAGTTGTAGCAGACCAGAGAATTTATCACGTCACGGTCTACGTGGGCACTTTCTTAACTCGCTATCAGAACCTTTTTATTTTGACTTTTTAAAAGCATTTTGAATTTATTTACCTTTGTAATAACGATTTGGATCCTTTTTTCCTCTCTATCCCTCTCTTATTCAATTTGATTTGAACTCTTTTTTGCCATTTGAAATTCGACTAATTAAATAGATTTTATATTTCTCTTTCTTCTACGTCAACATGTCCTATTTAAAATTTTTACTTATATCCTTGTAATTCATTAATTCCTAAATTTTTGTCAAAACTAATTCTCTATGTATTCTTTTTTTATCTTAAAATATTTTCTATTGTTTAGAGAAGTCGAATATTCTCTACTTTTTATTTTTTATCTTTAACTAAGATAATCTCCCTCATTTTATTTCATCATAAGTTTATATACATAGTTTATTCTCTCATTTTATTTTCAATTATTTGTTACATATCTTTACTCTTTTTCTTGGTGGACTTAAGTAATATAAACCTCAACACACGAGTTATTATAGTTAAAATTATCGCTAATATTGTTATTAGTTGGACATATTATTTCTATAATTTTATATACTATTTTTTTATCTTTATTTGTTGTTAAAAGCTATCAATTATTATTCAAAAGCTTATTTTCAACGTCAAAAGTTAGTAGGAAAACTCATATAAAAAGGGGAAAATATTTATTTAATTATTTATTTGTCGTTACAAATTTTGTTATGAATTAGGTACACAAGCAGGAGATCTCTCGAAAGTACGTTTGACAGTTATCGCTCTCGTGTTTAACGCGTTGACAGTTATCAGTTATTGCTCCCGTGCCCGACGCACGATCAAAACTAGTTTTTCTGTGACCCAAACATCTACTTAGAAAGCGGTCCTTCGCAATAGCCGCACATCAACCAACAAAGCCACTTGCCTCCGCCCGCTGGCCGCCGCTGCTCGTCCGTCTGCCGGTCCATGCTCTTCTCCTACCGTCCGTCCACCCCAATCCACCTCCGCGCAAGAAACCGAAGATCCAAAGTCCCGCGGAGCCGCCGCTGCTGCTTCCCCGCCGCCGCCGCCGCGGCTGCTCAGGTTTTCTTTCACAGTTGCAATAGCATTCTTCCATTTTTTCACTTCTGGGTTCTAAATCTGCTGGGTATATCCAATCTCTCTTACTACATTGATCACTGGAGGGGGAATAAATTCGAAGTTGGTAGCTTCGGATTTCTCACGATTAGGACTACAGTGGGTAATTAGGGTTCACAGCGATTGCTAACGATTTCTTTTTATTATCTAACTTTAGATGGGGAGGTTTCCACCTGGGAGGACAAAACAGGATTTGAGAATCAGTTAAATGAGTGGTGAGATTTTCTACGCGAGCGGCAATGAATGGCGTAACTTCCCAATTCACGTCTTTGTTGGCGAGTGCAGCTGCCCAGATATTGTAACCGCCTCTACTGCTGCGTGGTGCGACCTTGCCACCGACCCTCCCTCTGCACCACCAATTTCCATTGCACTCCGGGGAGTAATTCTGGTCAAAGTACCTTCCAACCTTGCACCTTTACTGGAACCCCATGGCCATCTGAAGTTCTTTGTTCTCTTGATGTGCAAGTTCTAATTGCTTCTGTAGTTAGCGAATTTCCTCTTGCGATCATTCCTCTCTGCCGAGCTCATTCCCTGAAAGTCTATTTGCCGAAGACTACCGACAGGCTGTATGATCAGCTTATGGTGTTGAATCCTTCAAAGTCGATGACATCTCTCTATACTTTCGTTGTCACA
Organism: Escallonia rubra; assembly: GCA_033065855.1. Taxonomy (NCBI): domain Eukaryota; kingdom Viridiplantae; phylum Streptophyta; class Magnoliopsida; order Escalloniales; family Escalloniaceae; genus Escallonia; species Escallonia rubra. The sequence goes on from JAVXUO010001445.1 coordinate 115,217, forward strand.
ACAGAACCACACCATTACAGTTTACGAACTTTCCACCACATGCACATAAAGTTTAATGAATCCACCCCAAGTCCAAAAAATGTAAAAATAAGATCAATTATGCAAAAGTTGAACATAAACAACACAATGGGTAGAAAAAGCAAAAAACCTAGATTTAAGAAGTAGAAAATAAACCACAACACGAATCTGGAAGGAGGTGAAGTAGATGGTGGTGGGTCAAAGAAGGTTGTCAAATCCATGAAGACGACAATGGCTGTGGTGGGTCAAAGAAGTTGTCAAATCGGTGAAGACGATGATGGCAGTGCATGTTGCCAAGGTAGTGGTGGCAAATTGTTTTTAGTTATGGGAGGTGTGGTCCTTGCCCTTAGTGCAGTGCAGATGCACGACGGCGGTGGTGATGTTGGATGACTTTATTTCACACCGCAACATGAGATAGGCGCGAACGCGGTAGTGGTGGTAGGGTTGTTGGTGGTTGTGGTTCTAGGTAGTGGCCGTTGGTCACGGTGTAGTGGCGGTCTATTACGGTGTGGTGGCGAGGGGCGGGGCTATTGAGGGTGCGTTACAGTGGTGGCAGGCTCACAGCAGTGGCGGCTGAAGGGGGAAGAGAGGGTGGGGGAGAGCAAATGGTTCTGACTTCTGACTCACTGAAAGTGGAACCAGACTTGAGGAAGAGAGAGAAAAAGGGGGGAGGGGCATTTTAGTCGTTCGCCTTCATGCGCCATAGTGTTTTTTGGTTTTCTTAGAAAACGTTGCAAGTTGCAACGGTGGACAGCTCCAGATGGGTTGGGGAAAAGGGAGCCTTTACTAAACTTGGGCTTTGGGTGGGGATGGGCTCATATATGTGTGTGTGTGTGTACATATATACACCCCGGGAGTTATGTATGGTTCTCTCTCTGTTTTTTTTTGGTCAATGTAGAATATTTGAAGCATTTTTTTAAGTTGAATTGTAATTCAGATAAGGTAGTTCTTAGTTGCAGGATCCTCCAATTCTCGTGACGCTACTGTCGCGGAACCTCGCGCGGGCTCGCATTCCCGCCAAAAATCCACTCTTGTGATCACGCTACTGCTCTGGAACCTCACACCAGCTCTCGCTCCCGCTCACGCTTCGTGCAACTAAGAGGTAGTTACTTCCTTCATGTTCTCCCCCAGTCCTCCACACATTCATGGCATGTCTCCCCACCACTTGTTTGTTAATATCTGCATTGGAAGATTTAATGGCAAAACAAGACTGCCTAAATTCTGCCTTAAGGTTTTTCTTCTTAACAGGTTTGTTTTATGTTAAGTTTGAATCAACGCAAGTCAGTTGCATGGGTGAAGAAAATATCATGAAACATATTCGCATCGAAGACGTCCATTGGCTTTGTTCCCTATCCGAGTCCGAGCTTGTAAGTTTGAAAACCGTTTTGTCAATTGTTTCTTGTTTGCAAATTGGTCTTTCCTGTTTGTCACCATGTTGCTATTTCTAGGATTTGTTGATTAGCCTAAAACAGATGGTCCTCCAACGTGCGAAACCAATTGGTCATGAGTCTCTTGCAAAGAAGTTTGATTTGAAGATGCTTCGAGCCCTCGGTATGTTTCTTGTCCCTATGTCATAGTCACCCTTATGGAAATAACTACGCTTTTGCAATTTTGGAACAATTCCATGCTCTAATTTTGTAAATGTTGTTCTTTGTGAACTTTCAAGTTTTTTCCATGTAAATGCTAGTTGTGTTTAGGGTTAATTGGCCAATCGTCCTTAAACCATTTCATGATTTCTCAACTAAGCCCCAACTTATGACTTGTTTGTTGATGGTCCTCTATAGCCTACCAATTTGTAAGTCCTTCCCTCTAAGTTGGGCTGACGAGACGTTAAAAGAAACCCTGAAGGAAGCATAGTTCGTGCCTTTAAAGCTGCTTAAATCTCTCCCACCATAGGTTATTTACACGGAAATCATAGTTTGTTCATCTTATGCATGCGTCTCATAACATACTTAGGCCAACCGTACTAAATTTTACATGCATATGATTGGCTTCCTTGTAGAAGGGAGTTTAGGCACACACGAGGAGGTATATTAGTGATAACTGGAGCCACTTACAGCTGGTAGAGTGAATCTGGGACCATATATTGGGAAGGCAAGGCAGATTTATAGTGTGAAAGTGGCATGTTCATTATCTGATGTAGGACGGACCTTAATAAGGGGAATTTAAAGCTGTTCTAAGGTCAAGGATGGTCAGCTAGGGCTTAGGCTATAGTGGATATGGAATTGAGAAGCTAGGATTAGGGTTTAGGAACAACAAAGAGGGGGTTAATTAGCTGATTTGGTGGTGTTTAGGGTGCCGTGAACACTAAATAGTAGCCCTGAACAATTTTTTTGTGCTTTTTAAAAAGGAAATTTAAAATAAAAATAAAAAATACTAAAGGATAGGAAAATCTTAGAGTTACACTAAGGCCTTCTAGGAGTCTTACCTAGAAGAGAATCAATAGAGGCTCATCATTGAAAAGAGAAAGCAAATTTGCTTCTGAAAATTCTACTCATCATCTCTCAGTTAGTTCTAATGAGAATGCTTGCTTGTATAGAACAAAACAAAAGAGACCTTCTCTACTTAGTAAAGGATTCCTGTATTCTATAACTTTCCAGATGACTAAAACTAAAGATAGAACTTAATAACAAAAGGACTCTGAGAATATAATAACTACTAAAGACTAAACCTAGACCTAGTACCAAATGACGTTGAAGCATCTAATTTGCCTTAGGTATGCTAATATGGCCAAAATACCCTTGCTTTGAAAATCTGCCCGATCAATTCTCCTCGTCTTGAAAGGACTCGACTCAGTCTAGTTTAAGGCTTGGATAAGATTTGTGGAGTTCAACATTAAGATTTTTAAGAACAACCTGACTGATTTAAGTTTGTACAACTGACCCACATAAGACTTTTCTCTTTTCCTTTCATTCCCATGAATAGACTCTAGCATTCAGGGTCTGATCCCTATTAGTTCCTCCTGGCTCGAAGAAACTTGACTCCGATGAGTTTGAGCCTTGCCATAATTCTTGGAGGTTTGATTTATGTTCCTGAGATCTCCTTTTATACTCCCTGCCCTTGGACTCATCAAACTTTGTGTTTGGCAAAATTCATCAAATTCTTAGAATGTTGCTTGAGTTAGCTGATTAATTGAGCAGGTTGGTTAACGTCTTCAAATATAACCTCAGTAGCTTCTTCTATAGGCCCACTATGATCCATATGATGCAACATATGAAGATGCAACTGAAAAATCTGGAAGTACTTCAAACAGTTGCTCCTCCTTTATATTCTTTGCTTGAACATCTAAGAAAACAACTTCTTGGAGTAGAACTCTTCCTTGCTTTTGATCTTGAATATCTCCTGCGTCATTAGATTTTCTTGCTTGTTGGGGCTGATCTTTGCCGCTCTTATCTTCAAGCTTTTGATCATATTCAACAATTCTTTTTCTCTCCTCAAAGAGGTTTGGACAAATGTTGGCAACATGGTGACCATGACCACTCCATATTCCACGTAGCAAAAGGACATCATTCGGTTTTGCACTACTCTCATAAGCATCTAGAGCAATCATACATAAAGCTTGTTGCTTGTTGTTCCTACAATAAGGTATAGCACATTCAATAGGTAGCAATAACTTGTCATGCACATTTTGCTTAAATCTAGGAGAAAGAAAACGCTCTTTCAACTTATCCTTCATCTGTTTGGTGGTTGTACGTAGTTTGGTGAGTAGGTCTGTGATCAATAGGGAACACTTTCTTTTTGCCGAGGAAGTAGCATGCAACGACGACATCGGCCCGCCAGTGCTTTTCGCTGATAGTCACATCATCTTTTTATCTCTTTTAGTAGTATGCAACCCTTTATACCCAAAATCATTTGGTATTCTCGTTTTTTGAACTTTTTATCGGACCTGCTTTGGAAGAGCACTTGTCGCTTTGGGTGCACATAATTATCTACGAACAATTTAAATAAAAAAAAGCCTACGGACAGTTAATTTTTGAATGTTTAGGTTCTGGAGGAGCTTTTGCCTTAAATCTCGTTTGGCAATGAAGTTTTGGATAACATTCTTCTAGTGGAATCACGATAGGGTAACGAGTTGGAGAACTCGGGCACTGAAGGGTTGCTAAGTGCCTTGTGTGCATAAAAGGTAAATTCTGCAGGGTTCTAGAAGTTATCTATTCATTTCTTCTCCAGACAAACAGGAGAGAAGTTATCTAAAGTCAATAAGTGAAGTTAAAAGACTTTACTGCTCGTGAACCATATTAACTGACTGATCCTGGCTCCTTTGCAGTGTAACTATTTTATTCTGATAAATGTGCCGAGTTTGGGAACTTAACAGTTATTCTTTTTTAGTTAATAGCACACCAAATATCGTTATATTTCTTGATTTAGCTGGAACTTACATAATTGTTCTCTGTTATATAGATCATGCGTGCAGTTTATGAATTGTTTAACCCACATCTAACCTCTGGGCTCTTGTGCAGGATTCATCTTGTTGGAACATCTGAGAGTACGACTGAAGGACTCCTCGTCCATTTCAGGCTTGGGAGAGTCTTTTCCATCTTTAGACGGATGCAGTTTGTTAAAGCACGAACTTGATGATAGTTATGACACTACAAGTATTGAGGTACTGAGAACATTTTTTGTTACTGAGCGAAGAAAGAGAAAGCGAGTATTGTAAGTCGAAATGGATAATTAAAGGAGTATATGGAGCGAACAAGTCCTGTTATTGTCATTATCTAATCATTGTTTGTTGGGGACAAAAATAAAGATTCAGATGGATAGAGGGAGAGGGAGACGGAGGGTTCCATGTCCAGCCTGGGGATTCCAAGGAGAAGAGTATTTTTGACCAAACAAAGGAACTTAAAATTGGGTTCTTCGTTTAATGTTTTGTTGAAAAGTTGGTTACTCTCGGCTAATCGGTTCGAAGCCCGTCGCAAATATGTTATTCCAGCTAATCTTTCTCGCTCATACACTTGCTAGAGCTATACGGTTGTTTCTTTTTTCAGTAAGTAGATACTGTAAGCAGACAAGTGTCTAGATTTGAAACCCTTGGATGTTCTTTAGCTATATCATGATTTTAAAAAACATCCGAATGCATAAGCGTAGTGAAAATCAATACCACCTCACACTGGAACCTTCGTCTGATGTGCAAGTAATCATGCTTCAACAGAGTAGTAGTGATGTTAGCCCCTCTTATCTACTTTCTGTACAGATTTTGGTAGACTGTGGTTCCTCGTAAAAAGAAGAGATCAACATGCAGTGAAAGATCATTGTAGGCTGTCTTGGTCTTCCAGGTATTTGCAATTTGTCTGTAACCGGGAGCGAGAAGGTTATTCTAGGCCGTAGTTGTACATGAGGAACTAAAATGTTGTTATGCCATTTCATTTTCCATTTGTATCGTTGTTGAAGTCCTTGAAAAGTCAAAAATGTTAAGTTTGTGAACGTTACGAGGAAGATTTACTTGACGCTTCAAGATAGTCAACGAGTTGGCCGCGCTCTGGGAAGATTGTACAGACTCGACTCTTTCCAAGACGGTTCACTGAGTTTTCAACTTAAGCCAACGTCCAGTCACATAAATTCGATATGGGGCTGAAACAACTTGACACATTCACCTCATCAGTCTGGGTTTTTGTTAGGTTGAGAATTCGCCAAGAAACTTTGTGAGCTGAGCATACTCACAATAGTCCATGTGACTTATGCATTGCCTCACATTAGTCCTTTAGTGCCTTCATCCTCAAATTCATACTTACTAACTAATTCAACCAATAAAGAGCCTTAAAACCCCAAACCAACCCCCCCACCCGAGACCCTACCAGGGGGCAGTGGTGGAGCTAGGATTTCATCCCAGGAGGTGCTAAAAATATATCGAAATCAATAATTTTTTTTATAAGTAAAATAGCAAAAAAAAAAAAAAAAATACATAGTGCATTCTTCGATAATTTACAAAAAATTACGAAAAAGCACAATTAATGCTCAATTCTCAAATGCACAATTAACAACCTTAAATTATCAAACAAATAATCAATGTTCAAATAGAAAGAAAAAAATGTTCGAAATGCACATATCCGATAATGATGTTTCTCACTTTTGCTGTAATTCCTTATATTTTCTATTACTTCTAACCAGTGTTATTAAAGGCGCAGGCGCACCTAAGGCGCAAAAGGTCCTTGGAGCCTAGGCGCAAGGTGCAGGCGCACGCCTTTTCGAAGTAAGGCGTAATATTAAAATAAATAAAAATAAATAAATAATAGTGCATTAAAACAATAAAATTAAGTAAAAAAAAAAATCAAAACATGATAATTAATAAACTTCCAAACAATAGAAACAATACTATGCTCCTCTCTATTCTTTTTCAACTATACAGCTGCAATTCAAGCAAATATGGAAACAGTAATCCATTTCTACATGCTAGTGACCTTGCTGGATGTATCAACTATCAACCATGCAATTCAGATAAGGTCATAAGGTCACTGTCTATTTCCTTCTTCAATCTCAAAACCAGCAAAAATTATATGAAGAGCACAATAAATCAGAGCAAATAGCAATCCACAAATGTAGTATATAAAGAGCATAAAAACAGCACACAATTAATAATTTCCCCCACAACACAAGAAATCATCTTTCTCTATGGAGTAAGGAGCTAATCTATGTTCAACATTTCAAGTAGTTAGTTAGGCAAGAGTGCAAGACCGCAAGAATGCAAGATTAACTACACTACTACAGTTACACAGTACTGCCATAGTCGGGATCAAGGAGGGAGTGATTGTGAGTGACGGATTGACGGGGTGAGGAAGGGAAAGTAAGAGAGAGAGAGAGAGAGAGAGAGAGAAACTGGTAAGGTGGAGCGGCAGAGCAGCAGCTGTGTGGAGAACTGGAGAAGCGCAGCAACAACAGAGAGAAGGAGCCTAGGCGATGGTGAATGGAGAAGTAGCAGAGAGGAGGAGAGGCCGGCTGCGACGGGTCAGGCGCTGACGGCGACCGGAAAAATGGATGGACGGCCGGCGAGGAATGAGTGAGAGTGTTACACTGATAGTCTGATACTGAGTCGTATGATTTGGGAATTGGGATTTTGGGAATTTTGGATTTAGGGCTAATTAGAAAAGTTAAAAAAGAAAAACAAACAGAAAAAAAAATGGACGGCCCATATAAGAAGATGAAAAAACATCCAACGGCCAGCATTCATGCGCCTAATCACGCGCCTCCCGCCCCACTATGGGCCTAGGCTCACCAGGCGCGCTCCTTTTTGAACGCGCTGAGCCTAGACCTAAGCGAGGCGCACATAGTGAGCCTTAGCGCGCCTTGCGCCTAGGCGCGCTTTTAATAACACCGCTCCATCCTAACATTATCAATTTAATGTAGAATGAAGACTCTAAATAGTGCAGAAAGACGATTGGATGCAAAAATGAAAAGGACAAGTATCTTATAAAACTACAGAGAGTCTCTGAAAGTAATGAAGGCAAGACATCAATTATTGCTGAAACAATAGAACCAATTGCAGAGAAAGATATTAGAAGCGATTGTAGAGAAAGAGATCGTACAAGCACGTGTAGAGAAAGAGACAATATAAACAATCACAAGCAAATGGACTATACTAATCGATGATGGCGAGACTCGAAAGTTTTGAAAAGAAAAAAAATGTTAAAAACAAAAAAGTTGGGCCCATGACAAAAAATATATGCAGGAAGACGATAAAGATTGAGAAGGATTAGGATAATAATATTATTTTATAAGAAAGGAACAAGTTTAGATTATTTAGCCATGTTATTTGATGCTCTACTGTTTTAAGTTTTAGCATCTTTTCATAAATAATTTGAAGAAAATTATATTTCTGACGTGCAAAGCACGTCCCACCTAACCAGTGAAGATAAAAATAATGGGGCCGAAAACTGACATAGTTGTCTCTGGCTTTACTGTTGTGGGGTTGCATATAGTTCCCAGTGCAGTTATTTGAGAAGGAAAAAGCCTCCTAGTCTGCTGCTTTAGATCCCAACATAGTTGATTAAACAAATTCACATCTCAAACCAGCAAGATATTTTGAAGCCAAAAGAGCTCAATCTTATGTACCAGACAAGCACAAACCCCATTCCAGGTGGTTGACGGGCTAATACGGACAACCAACATATGGATGTAGAAAGGGGATTATTTGAAACCGGTAGTGATCATTCAACCAACTCTGTGCGGCCCTCTGGTGCACCAGGAGCAGAGTTGACCAGGTTTGCTTCGCGTCTCGCAATGTTGGAGAAAGCAGCGGCTGGACTAGGAGCTCTCGGGTTTATCTGGGCATCGGGTGTTCTTCTTGGTGGTTTCGCCAGCTCTCTAGCCAAAACAGATTTTTGGTTCATCAATGTCATTCTGCTTATTGAAGGAATCCGAATATTTAGTAGGAGGCAGATCATTAGATGGCAACACCACACTCCGTGGTCACTGACTGGTGCTGTACGAAGATGTTCACGGGCAATAAAGGCAACTGCTCGCGCGCTTGCAAAGGTAAGCCGATGCAGTAGGGGAACTGCAGACACTGCGGAGAATACAGATGAGAGAAGCCATGTAAACTCGATCAGTAGAAAGACGCTTAAATGGACAAAAACTACGGTGCTCTCCCTAGTTCTCTATTGCTTCCAACTTGCATCTTCTACCACTTGCGTAACTCTCTCTTTGATGAAGCTTATCAAACATATATGTGGTGATGTAGGAGATGCCAACGAGAGGAACCAACAATTAGCTCTGAATATTTTCTACTCGTTGGCCTTGGCAGAAGCATTACTATTTCTCTTGGAGAAAGCTTATTCGGAGTGGATGATCATGCACCGAAAGCTACTAGAGGAAGTGAACAAAGAATGTCAATTGGGGCCATCCAGTATTATCTACGTTACAAGGTTCCTTGACGACTCCTTTTCAGCATGTGTTAATGGAAGCATTTTTGATGGCCGACAAAAGGATATGGTTTCATTTGCCATGGATCTCTTGGTCTCGAATGTATTGGATGATCAATTACATGGAGCTGGAATTCTACAAAAATTTGCAGCAAATGAAGATTTTTCATATGTAACACTTCAAAAGGTTGGAATCACAACATCAGTGATGGTAAGGCTAGTTGAGATGTTGAACTGGAAAGCAGTGGAACAAAAGGAGATCAGGAAGTCAGCAGCCGAGATCTTGGTAAAACTAGCACGTCGAAAGCATAAACCTCTTCAGGTTGCCGGTATTCCGGGTGTAATGGAGTCAATATCATCCCTGCTCAACGACGACAGTGCGGTCTCAGCTTATGATTATTTGAATTTCACTATTTTGGGGCTTCGCATACTAAAGAAACTTTGTCGTGACCTTAGTAGCTGTGGAAAGATTGGAAATACGAGAGGCCTCCTACAAAAAATTATTAAATTGACATATGCAAATGAGAGACTGTTGAAAGGCGAAAGAACCGAAGAAGATCAGATTTTAATAGTGAAACGATCCCTTCAAGTAGTGGAGATGTTGTCGAGTACAACAGGAACAACTGGTAAACAACTCCGGAAAGAAATATCGGAAGTGGTTGTTACAATCAGGAACATTAGAGATATGTTGCAGCATGGTGAAAAGCATCCGAGGCTACAGGTTTTAGGCATAAGGATATTAATTAATTTGGCTATGGAAGAGGATGGAAGAGAGTTAGTTGGTTGTACAGGTAATGTTATCAAGGAATTGTTCAACATTTACTTGAAACAAGAGGTGCCTGTAGGCCCTGAAGAGGATGTAATAGGTTTCGCTGGAGCAGCATTGGCAGTGCTGACAATAGAAAGTACTAGTAATTGTCAAAGAATCTTGAAGTTGAAAGTGATGGAGAGTCTTGTTAGGGGGTTGGAGGATTGGGAGGGTGAGGGGGATCGAATAATTGCAGCAGTAATTCTGAGACATTTGTGCGCTTACAGTGGAGGCGGCTGTTTTGATCAGTTGAGGGAAGTCGTCGCTGCAGCACCAACTGTAAGTTCTCTTTTTCTATGATCTAGAAACGTGAGTTGAACCGAAGCCGATTAGTTAGTGTTCTTCTCCTATATAACGTACAATCATGATTTAGTGACATCAGCGAAGCCATATATATATATATATATATATATATATATATATATATATATATTTGCAGGTACTCGAAAAAATCTTTTTCTATGATCTAGCAACGTGAATTGAACGGAAGCCGATTAGTTAGTGTTCTTCTCCTATATAACGAACAGTCATGATTTAGTGACAACGGCAAAGCCATATATATATATATATATATATATATATATATATATTTGCAGGTACTCAAAGGAATCTTTACTACGGGAGACGATTACTTTCTAGAAGCGATGGTTGGACTCGCAGCACAAGTTTTCAAATATATGACAACTCAAGAATCAAGCGCCATGTTTGAGAGGGCTGGAGTTCAAGAGGCTGAATTAGCTAAGAAGCTAGTCCAGATCTTAAAGTCATCAAAGGGAGTTTCCTTATTGAGGAGGTACGTCGTAGAGCTGGCAATTGTTATGATGAGAGAGAAGGATACAAACGTTCAACATTTCAAGGATCTGGGAATGGAGAAGGAGCTGGAACACGTCCTAGAGACGACTACACAGCGTGAAAGCTTTTATTTAATCGGTGGTTCTTTTGGGGTTAGTCGACACGGCACGCCAATTCACTCATTGGTTGAAACAGCAATGGAATTGCTGGCAGGTAAATAAGTTGCTGTTGGAAACTAATTGCACAATTCTTGTCACATCCTGAATATTTAAAGGCTGCTTAAAACTATATATATATATAATTTGGTCATTAGGGGCCTTTTTGTAATTTCGTCTATTAGAGTTGGGCCTAAAAAGCAACTCAGAATTGTTTGCGAACAGTGGATTTTACTTTTCGGGATGTTTGACCCAATTTAAATTTGGGCTTTAGCTTACCCAAAAAAAAAAAAAAAAAGAAAGAAAGAGAATTTGGGGGTATTTCATAATTCTAATAGTTTTTAGGGAAGAGAAAAAAAATAAATTTTTTTCTGATAAATAATACTCCTTTCCGGTTTATGAAACTTTACGTATAAAACATTGTTTTACCAGGAACACAACATACTTCTCAGGAGCCTCCAAATCATCTCCAGGAAGAGACCTTTTGAGATTTTGATCATCGCTTTGAGGTAAGAATATCTTTTTGATTTTGGGATTGAGATTTGTGGCAAGGACCGGATAAATTATTGTAACTCATAGAGTCTAATTGAAATTTTGGATATTTTTATTTTAGGATTTTTGATATAATTTTTCTGAGAAGATCAATTAGAGGTAAGGGTTTATTTTTTGAGATCTGAATCAGCGTTGAATCAATCGTTCCTATGTCTATAAGGGTTTTATTTCATCTAATTCTGAGTAATTGTCGATCTCACTCTATTTTATTTTCAAAGGATATGGAACTACAATGCTTTTCGTAATAACATATGTTTGGGCTCTTCATACACATTTTCTGAATTGGTTGCTGGCTTCTTGATGATAGATTTAAATATTTTGTTAGCGTGTCTTTTAGTGGTGACCGGTTTACGTCTTGTACAGTTTCATTAACTGACATGATTTCGTCTAGGTCATGTCCATTTTTGTTGTTACTTATTATTATTATTATTATTATTTTGTCTTGGTTCTTCTTTGTTAATTGCAACTTCTTTGAACAGCTTCAGGTGTATGGCTTTTCCTTCTCAATTACCTCGCATGCACCTTAATCATCGTTCACTGACCACTCATATTTGAGACATCCAATTATTTATTTGCCAAACTCCTTTCATGAATCGGTACCTAGAAATAATGAGTCTGCTCTCTATTTCTTCAGAATACCCTGTCAAACTATTTCGTTAACGTTTGAATTACTGTTCTTGCCGTAGATTCCCACTCTTGCAAGTCGAACATTGGTTCAGATTTGGTTTCCATATTTTCACTTTCACTTTATAAATTTTGCATTATTCAATTTACTGTCATTGCTAATTAACTCACCCTCGCTTGACATGACGTTTGTTACTATCTTATTGTCTGTCGGTACATTCATCAAGCGATTTGAGTGACATTTATTAGTGTGAGCCATTGGCCGCTAGGTTGGTGTTTGACTCGTTTGGAAATACCATCTAGGCAAAGTATTGAGGCCTGGCATATTTATTGTCATGTTACTTAAGTCAGTATTTTGGTGAGCCCTGTCGCTAGTATGTGATTTTAATAGTTCTTGGCTTAGCCACGTGGATTGAGAAGTGGTTTAACTCAGTGAGATGAGTTAGAGATCGCAAACTTATTTTCTGAACCCTGTCTCACGTGACACGTGAGACCTTACTTATGAATGACTCCTCCAGTGTCTGTCTTTATTCGAAAACATATTTTGCAAATTTAAAATTATGTCTCGAATCTGTTATGTTATAAATTTGTACTTCCGTAATTTTATTTTTACGAACATTTTTGTATCCTTTTTGGTTGGTCTATTGAGCAACTTTACTGGACATTTGGCTGACTCCCTTATTATTTTCCTTTCAGGTGATCAGCATGTGAGATTGGATTAAAGGGCTAGCTGTGTGACTGAGAGTTAGCAGTTTTAATTTTGGAGTTAATAAGACTATTTTAGGAATGTTGTAATGAGGGAAATAATTGTGCTTGTGATTTTATTTTGGAACTCCATGTGCGAGTTATTTGGGACTGCGTAACTGTTTTAAGTGAGGGAGGCATTTATTGATGTTTCTTGGAGACTAATGCTTAGATGCTCTGAATAACCGGTTTGTAAGGCTTTGTGTTATTTTGAGGTTTTCTAACTTTATTTATAATGAGCTTAACGCTTCGAAAAACCGGGACGTTACGTTTCTTATGAAGTCTTCAGCTAGCAAATACCTTAGAAATTTGAATTGGCAGAGTCTGTACTGGCTGGATGCCGAATAAATTATCTAGCCTTTATCGAATGATGAATGAGAGAGAGTTAGAGAAATCCTAAGACGACCTGAAGTAAGTTCACTTACATGTTGAGATTAAACCACCCACTGGCGTGGTATTTCCGTTTTATGCCAGAAATCTAGTTGAAATTTGCTTGGTGTTATGTTACGGTTATCTTTACTAATCATATGCAATGGCCTTGTGAATATGCAAGCCATCCTTGCAGCCTGATTCTGGTAGAGGTTGCAAAGTAGTTGTCGTCCCAGCACGCTTTTCTGCAGACAATTGCTAATCGTGATGGGACATTCTCTCCTGCCTAACCAAGTAATTAGCTGCTGGTGTCGCTAAGCATTATTTTCTATGCACACTGGCCGGTGATTGCATTCATCTTCCTGAGGGCATGAGTGCTTCCTGGCAGAAACATTGCCTTGATGTATTGACTCTTGAGCAGGTTCATCGTAAGTGTTGGTGTAACGGCACTGACGATAGAAGTGGTGGGGTGATCAGTTATAATTATGATACTGGTGGTGGTGATATTGAGATGTAATTAGTGGTAGGTGAAGAAAATGAGACTGATGTTTGAAATTTTGTCTCTTTACATCTAAAGTCTTCACTATCTCTTCTATATATACAAACAGATTCTAGAGTTCTAAAGCTACAAATTTGAAATACAAACTACCAATATGATCTTATCCTATTTTCTTGGAGAGATGGTTAGTTGCCAAATTTTCTGAATGTACAAACAAAGGCCAAGTTATTTGAATTTAAATCTTCATTACTCCTCCTCAAACTTGGCTGCATGTATGAATAAAGGCCAAGTTTGGTGCGCAAATGTTGAAAAGCATCCGAGACAAGGCTTGGTGAAAATATCAGCGAGCTGCTGATTGGAAGAGACGAATCGAGTGACAAGGGATCCAAGGGCTACCTTCTCACGTACAAAGTGATAGTCCACCTCAATGTGTTTAGTTCGTGCGTGAAAAATCGGATTAATAGACATGTAAAGAGCAGCAAGGTTATCACAAAATAATGTTGCTGGATGATGTTGAACTATGCCAATGTCACGAAGAAGGAAGGAGAGCCATGTTAGTTCAGCGGTTGTAGAAGCCATGCGGTACTTAGCTTCAGCACTTGAGCGAGCAACAGTTGATTGTTTCTTTGCACTCCAGGAGATACAATTTGAACCAAGAAACGTGCAAAATCCAGTGGTTGATTGCCTTGAAGAGGGACAACCGGCCCAGTCTGCATCACAAAAGGCGTAGAGGTCAAGACTACTAGCAGATCGAATTTGAAGACCAACTTGAGTAGTGCCTTTGACAAATCGCAATATACGTTTCATTAACTGAAAAGCCGCTTAAGTTGGACGATGCATGCGTTGACAAACGACGTTTATTGCGTATGAAAGATCAAGTCGAGTCATAGTACGATATTGAAGGCCGCCAACAATGCTCCGAAACAAAGTTGGGTCATGGAAGAGGGAATCTCTATTTTTTAAGGAGAATGACTTGGGAGTCATGGGATTGGCTATTGGTTTGCTGTCAACCATCATTGCACGTTGCAAAAGATCACCAGCATACTTGGATTGATGAAGAAAGAGGGCATCAGGGGTGCGGTTAACTTGAGGTGCGGTTAACTTGAATACCTAAAAAGAAATGAAGGGGACCCAAGTCCTTTATAGAGAACATCCGTCCAAGATCTGCGATAAATTCATCTAAAAGAGCATTGTTATTTCCAGTTGATATTATATCGTCAACATATAATAAGAGAATCATGATTCGATTATCGTGACGATAAACAAAGAGGGATGAGTCTACAACGCTACAAAAGAAGCCATATGAGATATAAAAAAAAAACAAGCTGAATCGGTCGAACCATGCCCGTGGAGCCTGTTTGAGACCGTAAAGAGCCTTTTTAAGACAGCAAACATGGCCAGGTCGATAAAACCCGGTGGCTGCTCCGTGAACACTTCTTCATGTAGAAGACCATGTAAAAATGCATTTCTGACGTCAAGTTGACGAATAGACCAGAGACGCACTGTTGCATAAGTAAGAACAACTCTAATTGTCCTAGGCTTAATGACAGGACTGAAAGTTTCAGAAAAATTTATGCCTTCTTGTTGATTGTAGCCCTTTGCCAGAAGACGGGTTTTCAATCTATCAAGAGATCCATTAGCTTGAAGCTTTGTCTTAAATATCCAACGACAACCCACAACGTTGTAAGAAGAACAACGAGGCACCAAATCCCATGTGTCATTAGCTGTAAAGCCTGCATTTCTTCATTCATAGCTTGTTTCCACCCTGGATGTTTAAGGGCAGATTTCACTGTCTTGGGTTCTTGGGGAATAGCTAAAAGAATGAGAGCATACCTGGGATTGGCTTTGACAATACCAGCTTTTCTTCTTGTTATCATGGGGTGAGAAAGAGCACATGAAGATTAAGATGAAGGACTAACATCAAAGTGGGAATTAGATGGTGGAGTTGCAGAAGTAGTACTGGGTATTGTAAAGGGTGAGGTTGAATTAGGGTCCACAAGTGGTTCTCCAGATTGTGGCCCTAAAACAAGAGGAGTAATCTCAGGTTCAGTAGGTGGAAATGAAGTGGGCAGCTGGTCTCTTGTTTGGTCAAGAGCTGTGGATCTCCTATGAAAAGCTGAGCCCGCTCCAATGCTGAAAAATAGTCTTCTTGCATTGGGATATCAACTGGTTATGCAATTTGTGGAGAAAGCCACTCTGTAAATGTGGAGAGCTCACCCTCAACTTGTTCTGGTACAACCTGTTCTTGTAAGCAAGTGGGAGAGGTCAATGAAAATGGAAAAATTGTTTCATCAAAGACTACATGTCTTGATATATATATATATATATATATATATATATATATATATATATATAGGGGTTCGATACACATCGACCGGTGGGAAAAAAAATTTTTCCCACCCAATCGCTGCTCAATCATGCGATTGGCCCAAAAAGCAAAAACCCAATCGCAAGACTTTCTTGCGATTGGAATTTTTGGGGCAAAAATCCCAATCGCAAGAAAGTCTTGCGATTGGGATTGTCCTTTTTTTGTCCTTTTTTTTCTCCCTCTTCTCCCCCGGTCAACAATCACGGCCTCATGGCCCCCACCCCTCCTCCCCCCCCACCCCTCCTCCGGTCAACCTTCCTCCCCCCCCCCCTTGGCCCCCACCCCTCCTTTCTTTATTTATTTGTCACTTAATTAGACAGTTTTTCACGAATTTATAAAAAATATCTAGAGCTAGATTTTTCCAAAGTGCAAAAAAGAGACCCTAGTTATTTTTAAAAGATCTGTATCAGGTAAAAATTTCAGATTTTTCCAAACACTGGAGATGGGTAAACTGATACGCGCAACCTTGTAACTTTGCAGTGTAATTTAAAATATCAAGCTAACGCGATTTCGCGCGAAACTTTTTTGAGAACCCTAGGATGTTGGGAAGTTCCATTTCCCAGGAATTCGGGCCATTCCGAAGCCGTTAGCAATTTTTTTGCCGAACGGGCTTTTAAGCGCTCGATCCGGATATCGGTTCGGGATTTTTGGGCGAAAAATCCGTAAAATACTTTTTAGATCAAGAATGAACTCAGGAAGCTTAAAATAACATTTTAAAGCAATTTTGAGATTTTTCCTGATGCCAGGGGCATTTTGGTAATTTGTCACCCCGAGAGGGGTATTTTGGTAATTTTACGGTGTCAAGTTTTTCGAAGGACTTCTCAGTCCATAAATGTAAGCACAGCACCTGAAAGGCTGATTTGAAGCCGATTCGCGGGGATTAAATGTCGCTAAAGGTGAAAACTTAATTAGACAGTTTTTCACGAATTTATAAAAAATAGCTAGAGCTAGATTTTGCCAAAGTGCAAACAAGAGACCCTGGTTATTTCTAAAAGATCCGTATCAGGTAAAAATTTCAGATTTTTCCAAACTCTGGAAACGGGTTAACTGATACGCGCAATCTTGTAACTTCGCAGTGTAATTTAAAATATCAAGCTAGCGCGATTTCGCGCGAAACTTTTTTGAGAACCCTAGGATGTTGGGAAGTTCCATTTCCCAGGAATTCGGGCCATTCCGAAGCCGTTAGCAATTTTTTTGCCGAACGGGCTTTTAAGCGCTCAATCCGGACACCTGTTCGGGATTTTTAGGCGAAAAATCCCGTAAATCGGGGGGGGTGGGGGGGGTATATTGCTAAATAACCACGTTGGCGCTAAATTTTAGGGAACTAGCGTTATTAAGCGTTCGGAGTGGTGGGAAGTGAGGAATGATTTTAATACATTAAAATAATGATTTAATGATTATTGCTAATGCGTTGGTAAGCTAGGTTAACGATTCAGTTACAGTTTTGGAATGTAAATATTATGGACGCTAAGTTGGTTTACGATTATATTTTGTTCTTACAGATATGGATTTCAACCCTGGACCTCATGATACATCAATCCTATACGATGACGATGACCACGTCGCGAGGCACGTATTTGACGGTGTCGATAGGAGTGTTTTGGAAACAATTCAAAGCACAAGTCACCTCGACGAGTGGGTACTGAACAAGGAACAAATACAACTATGACACCGTCAAAATTTGACCGTGTTCACCGATTGCGGGATTTGGTCTTGGCACGACGATTGCCTTATATCCGCTCTAGTTGAACGATGGAGGGGCGAGACGAACTCATTTCACTTCCGGTTTGGTGAAATGACTATTACATTAGAGGACGTCGGATTTATACTTGGAATCCCATGTCACGGCAGACCCATTACTTCGAGTAAAACGTCTGCATCCATAGCGAAGATGGCTATGCAGTATTTTCCGGGAATTCCGAGGGACGCTCTTACAACCAACGTCATAAAACTTAAATGGCTGAGAGAGCAGTACGGCGAGCTACCGGATGAATACACTCCTCATGATTTGGTGACGTATACGAAGGCATTCCTTTTGTACATTACTGGATCTATATTACTTCCGACGCAAAAAAAAAACACAGTGCATCCGAAGTATATGGTGTTCTTGGAGGATCTTGAGGAGGTATACTCGTATTCGTGGGGTTCAGCTGTCCTTGCGCACCTATATCGAGCATTGCACAAAGCTACGAGAAAGGCTGCCAAGTCCATTGCCGCCTGCATCACTCTGTTACAGGTTTGAGCATTTATATTCTTGGTTGACGTGTCAATATATTCGTGATTAATTACTAATTCCATATAATGTTTGCGTTCACATGTTTGGTCTTACGAGAGGCTACCCACGGGTCATCCACAGCCCGTAGCTGATTCCGATGAGACGTGGCCTAGGGTGTGGGCCTGGGGGCCTACGACCAAACGGAGGAGACGGGTAGACCCTCCTCCTCGATTCAACAGACTTTCCCCTTGGAACATTGCTAGGTCACGCGGATGTGAGAATGTTGGCACCGGAGACATATATTTCAAATTTCGTCATGAACGCTTATATAGATCTGCTCCAGATTAGAGAGCTACGTTATAACCAGTGCGAAGATTTGAAGCTTAACATGCATCCCACTTACTTTGTCACATTAATGGTGACCAGCATGAGGGAGTTAACAGAATGGAGGAGGCGAGGGGCAGGCAAGGGTAAGTGGAAACCATCTGGAAACGTATTAGGCCTGTTGAACGCAGACTATCAATGTCACGCTGCTCATGCGAACCTTGTCATGATACCTTGCCATCATGAAAACCACTGGTTCCTATTAGTTCTCCATCCAGCGAACAGACATGTCAACATATACGATAGCCTAAGGGAGGACTCTCCTGGGCGGTCGCTGGCACAGATGTATAGCGAGTACATCACTGCAGTGGTTAGTTTTTATCGGTTGACCTTGGCTCATAGTATATTCTTATTGTAACATAGGCTTGATGACCTTTTTAATTGTTGGATGCAGACTACTATCTTCTCGCTAGCGTGCCGAGATTATTCGGGGGAATCCATCACCAGGAATTCGACGGTAGAGCCTTGGACGGTCGTGATGATACAGGACCGACCAAAGCAATATAACAGTCACGATTGCGGGATTTACGTCCTCAAGTACATGGACTACATTGCTCGCTCGGAGGTGCTCAGATATACGTCGTGGACTAGGAAGGCTGCCTTGACGTTTATGTATAGGATAGCCTGGGAGCTGAAAAAGAATGAAGCTAGATGCCTTCATTACCATTATCCTAACTAGCGTGACTAAGGTGCAATGAGAAAAGAACCCCTTAAACAAAATGTACATGTATTTTCGTAAGCTATGAATTTGGCGATAAAGTGTGCGCGAATATGCCTTTTATAGGAAAACCAAATATATTATTTGTCTCCATTTTCGCCGAAATTCTTACGAATGGGCTAACTAGCGTGCCTGAGGTGCAATGAGCGAAAAAAAAGTGACAAAAAAAATTACAAGATTTTTCGGAAGCTATGAATTGGGCTCTAAAGTATGCCCGAATAGGCCCTTCATAGGAAAACCCAAAAAATAACGTGTCTCGTTTTTCGCCGAAATTCTTACGAATAGGCTAACTAGCGTGCCTGAGGTGCAATGAGCGAAAAAAAAGTGACAAAAAAAATTACAAGATTTTTCGGAAGTTATGAATTGGGCCCTAAAGTGTGCCCGAATAGGCCCTTCATAGGAAAACCCAAAAAATAACGTGTCTCGTTTTTCGCCGAAATTCTTACGAATGGGCTAACTAGCGTGCCTGAGGTGCAATGAGCGAAAAAAAGTGACAAAAAAAATTACAAGATTTTTCGGAAGTTATGAATTGGGCCCTAAAGTGTGCCCGAATAGGCCCTTCATAGGAAAACCCAAAAAATAACGTGTCTCGTTTTTCGCCGAAATTCTTATGAATGGGCTAACTAGCGTGCCTGAGGTGCAATGAGCGAAAAAAAAGTGACAAAAAAAATTACAAGATTTTTCGGAAGCTATGAATTCGGCCCTAAAGTGTGCCCGAATAGGCCCTTCATAGGAAAACCCAAAAAATAACGTGTCTCGTTTTTCGCCGAAATTCTTACGAATGGGCTAACTAGCGTGCCTGACGTGCAATGAACCAAAAAATTTACAAGATTTTTCGGAAGCTATGAATTGGGCGCTAAAGTGTGCGCGAATAGGCCCTTCCAAAAATATAATTCTCAACAAGTCATAGAATTAAATAAAAGAAGAATAAAAATTATTTGCAGTGTAATTGTTGGAAAATTTGTATAATGTAAAATTACCAAAATAGCCTCCGATGAGCGACAAATTACCGAAATGCCCCCGGGGGTTCATTATCACCCTAACGCCCCAAATCAGCTTCGAAACAACCTTTCAGGTGCTTTGCTTACATTTCTGGACTAAGCAGTCATTTGAAAAACAACCTTTCAGGGGTTCATGATCTCTTGTTTGCACTTTGGCAAAATCTAGCTCTAGCTATTTTTTATAAATTCGTGAAAAACTGTCTAATTAAGTTTTCACCTTTAGCGACATTTAATCCCCGCGAATCGGCTTCAAATCAGCCTTTCAGGTGCTGTGCTTACATTTATGGACTGAGAAGTCCTTCGAAAAACTTGACACCGTAAAATTACCAAAATACCCCTCTCGGGGTGACAAATTACCAAAATGCCCCTGGCTTCAGGAAAAATCTCAAAATTGCTTTAAAATATTATTTTAAGCTTCCTGAGTTCATTCTTGATCTAAAAAGTATTTACTGGATTTTTCGCCCAAAAATCCCGAACCGGTGTCCGGATCGAGCGCTTAAAAGCCCGTTCGGCAAAAAAATTGCTAACGGCTTCGGAATGGCCCGAATTCCTGGGAAATAAAACTTCCCAACATCCTAGGGTTCTCAAAAAAGTTTCGCGCGAAATCGCGCTAGCTTGATATTTTAAATTACACTACGAAGTTACAAGATTGCGCGTATCAGTTAACCCGTTTCCAGAGTTTGGAAAAATCTGAAATTTTTACCTGACACGGATCTTTTAGAAATAACCAGGGTCTCTTGTTTGCACTTTGGTAAAATCTAGCTCTAGCTATTTTTTATAAATTCGTGAAAAACTGTCTAATTAAGTTTTCACCTTTAGCGACATTTAATCCCCGCGAATCGGCTTCAAATCAGCCTTTCAGGTGCTGTGCTTACATTTATGGACTGAGAAGTCCTTCGAAAAACTTGACACCGTAAAATTACCAAAATACCCCTCTCGGGGTGACAAATTACCAAAATGCCCCTGGCATCAGGAAAAATCTCAAAATTGCTTTAAAATGTTATTTTAAGCTTCCTGAGTTCATTCTTGATCTAAAAAGTATTTTACGGATTTTTCGCCCAAAAATCCCGAACCGGTGTCCGGATCGAGCGCTTAAAAGCCCGTTTGGCAAAAAAATTGCTAACGGCTTCGGAATGGCCCGAATTCCTGGGAAATGGAACTTCCCAACATCCTAGGGTTCTCAAAAAAGTTTCGCGCGAAATCGCGTTAGCTTGATATTTTAAATTACACTGCAAAGTTACAAGGTTGCGCGTATCAGTTTACCCGTCTCCAGTGTTTGGAAAAATCTGAAATTTTTACCTGATACAGATATTTTAAAAATAACTAGGGTCTCTTTTTTGCACTTTGGAAAAATCTAGCTCTAGATATTTTTTATAAATTCGTGAAAAACTGTCTAATTAAGTGACAAATAAATAAAGAAAGGAGGGGTGGGGGCCAAGGGGGGGGGGGGGGGAGGAAGGTTGACCGGAGGAGGGGTGGGGGGGGGGAGGAGGGGTGGGGGCCATGAGGCCGTGATTGTTGACCGGGGGAGAAGGGGGAGAAAAAAAAGGACAAAAAAAGGACAAACCCAATCGCAAGACTTTCTTGCGATTGGGATTTTTGCCCCAAAAATCCCAATCGCAAGAAAGTCTTGCGATTGGGTTTTTGCTTTTTGGGCCAATCGCATGACTGAGCAGCGATTGGGTGGGAAATTTTTTTTTCCCACCGGTCGATGTGTATCGAACCTATATATATATATATATATATATATATATATATAATATACTCTATTTGTTGGACAATGGAAGCATCAATAACCCTTGTGCTTATCACTGTAACCCAAGAAGACGCATGGTAACAATCTAGGAGCCAATTTTTCATGAGCATATGGTCGCAAGTACGGATAGCATATAGATCCAAAGATACGCAACATAGAATAATTTGGTTTTCTGGAAAATAACAGTTCACAAGGACTCGTCATTTTCATTGCAGGAGATGACAAACGGTTAATCAAGAAAACAATCGTAGATAAAGCTTCTACCCAGAAACGCCGAGGGACAGAGCCTTGAAAAAGAATAACAAGACCAAGTTCAACTATATGGCAATGCTTGTGTTTGGCGACGCCATTTTGTTGCGGTGTCATTGGACATGAAATCTGATTAATAATCCCACAACTTGCAAGATGATTAAGAAAGTCCCGCTTTGAGAATTCTCCTCCCCCGTCTGCTTGAAAGCTTTTTATTTTGCGATCAAACTGTGTCTCAACTAATTTTTGAAAAAGAATGAAGAAACTTATCAAAGAATTCAGATTTTCTTTTCAACGGATAAAACCAACTGAATCTTGAATAGTCATCAATAAACACCACATAATACTTGAAACCTTGAACAGACAAGGTAGGGGCTAGTCCCCAAAGATCACAATGTACTTTTTCGAGAGGTACATTTGATTTATGATTGGAAATGCTAAACGGAAGACGAAAACTTTTACTCATCTGACAACTCATGCACAAACTATGAGACTTTTTGTTAATAGAAATAAGCCTATTACTTGAGAGGAATTGCAAAACTCTTGCTTGCGGATGCCCCAGTCTTTGGTGCCAAGTAACTTTGTCCACTGTCCGAAAACGAGTTGAAAAGTTGGCTTGTAATTGCTGATCTTCCAGGGCATAAAGACCTCCTTTTCTACTCCCCTTTGCAAGAACTTTGTTGGTCCGTAGTTCCTTTATCACAAATCCATTACCATCAAACTCAAATGAACATGGATAATCATTAGTGAGTTGTGAAATAGACAAGAGACACTTCTGAATATGAGGAATAACTAGCACATCTTTTAATGGGATTACAGAATGTCCACTTTTAATCTTTCCATCACCAATATGAGAGATGTGTAGCTTATTTCCATTTCCTACCATTATTGAATCTGAACCTTGATAACGAACCAAATTAGAGAGTTTACCTGGATCTTCAGTTATGTGGGTAGTTGTGCCAGTATCCGGAAACCATTCAGAATCTTGAGAGTCTGAACATGCATTGCTGCAAATTTGCAACATTGTTCTTAGGCTGAGACTGAGGCGGAAAAGAAGATCGAAATTGACTTTGTCCAGTTTGAAGGAAACATTTTCCATTTGACGTGAAATAAGAACTTCCACCTTTCTTGTTGGAATTTTTGTTACCATTTGATGTTCTCTGGCAATAGTAGACCATGGAGTGATTAAGTGATTCACTCTGATGTCCTTTATTCCTAAGCTCATGGCTTTGGAGTAAAGGAATCAAATCAGCATATGATGGTACATGAGGTTTTAACATTATGGTGGCAAAGGACTCATACTTTGGACCAAGTCCACTCAACAACCAAAAAACTTTTATTTTGATCAAGAACAGGCTTTCTAATAGCATTCAATTGATCACAAGTCTTCTTGAAATCACGTAGATGGTCAGACAAAAAAGCATTACCTTTCTTTACCTGAAGTTGAGCCAAAAGTTCGAACTCTCTAGCTTGAGAATTCTGAGAAAAAGCATCCCTAAGGGCTTTCCACACATTGGCAGAAGTCTTAAGGCCAACGACAACACCTAGAGCCTCTTCAGAAAGCGTCCTGGTGATCCATGCTTTTACTAAGTGATCCGTGCGAACCGATGACGTAAAGTATGGATTCAGAACTCTCTGATTTCCATCGGATGAGTTCACTTCAGAATCAGGTGCAACAATGTCCCCATGGATGAAGCCTAAAAGATCTTGGCTTTCAATTAAGGACATCATTTGCGTCTCCCACAACAGGTAATTGCTTGTACTCAGTTTGAGGGAAACAAAATTTTCTATGTTCAAGTTGTAAGGATAAGCATACTTGACTGATGAGGTAGACATTTTGGTTGAATTTGCTACTGTGAGAAGGTCAGAGTCCTCTTGGAGGCTCTGATACCATGAAGAAAAAGAGAGTGATGTTTGAAATTTTGTCTCATTACATCTAAAGTCTTCACTATCTCTTGGATGTATACACATTTATTCTAGAGTTATAAAGCTACAAGGCAGCTACATAATTTGAAATACAAACTACCAATCTGATCTTATCCTATTTTCTTGGAGAGATGGTTAGTTGCCAAATCTTCTGAATCAAACTGATTTGGATCAGTTTGATTTGAATTTAAATCTTCATTAGTAGGGATGATAACAGTAATGTTGCTGCTGGGATCCACGACGATGGTGGTAGTGGTGGTGATGTGGCGTTTAGTGGTGGTGTTGTCCAATGACATTGACAACATTGGACAACAACAATAGCAAGGGTGGAGGTGGTAACATGATGTAGTGTCGGTACGAACGGTAAGGGTGTTAGTGGTATCAGAGCGTCAGTAATGGTAATGTTGATTATAGAAGTTATAGCAATGACAACATAGACAATAGTGATGGTGGTGTTCTGTCGTCGATGGCGGTAAGCGACTGTGGTGCATCAACATAGTGGTAGTAGGGCAGTCTAGTGATTGTAACGAAAGTAGTGGTGGTGGTGGTATCTAGGTGATAATTGGTTTATTAGTGATAATAGTCATGCTGGTGGCAACAGAGATATGGTGGTGGTGGTAGTTGTGTGGCGACGACAACAATGATAGTGATTTATTGATGGTAATGGTACATCAAGGATTCATACAAAATAAATTCCGTCATACATGATAATACCTTATGGGAGAACCATCAGCTTGGGATGTCATTCTTTCACGAGGTGTCGTCGCCGGAAGGTGGGCAGTGAACGAGGTTTCGTCGCCGGTGAACGGTGTACAGTGAGAATGACTTCGCTATGTCACCGGCGTAAGGTGTATGTGTTGGCTCCGGTGATTTAGGGTTCAGAAGATGCACCGTCCGGCTATTTCGTCGCCGGTGAATGATGGTTCTTCCATGGCAATGCTGGCCGCTTCGATTATCGGAGAAGAGACGGGGATTGTAGATCGCGTCGTCGGAAGGTGGAGGAGGTGGACCATGGATCTGTCGTCGCCGGAAGGTGGAGAACGTGCCGTGTCGTCGCCGGGAGGTGGAGAGCGTGCCATGTCGTCGTCGGAAGGTGGAGAGCGTCGCAACGGGCTGATGGAATTAGAGAGAGAGAGAGACTCTTGGAGAGAGAAGAAATGCCGGCAAAATGTTTATCCGGAGAGTAAATAGCGGATGACGTGGCTTCATCTGAGCCATCCTCTTTCACTTAATATGATCAGACGGCTGTAACTAAGGTTACAGCATGCCTGCTGTAACCCTAGCTGCAGCAGGCGATCCGCATCCCAACGATGAAGGGTGTGTTACAGCTAACTCAAAACACAGATTTCCTTTGCAAATTTCTTTGTTTAAAGAGGAAAAAGCTTCCGAATCTAAAGTCTCCTGTAACAGTTGGAATTTAAAGCCTCCTAGTCTGCTTTAGATTCCAACGGGGTTGATAAAATAGATTCACATCCCAAACCAGCAAGACGTTTTGAAGCCAGAAGAGCTCAATCTTATGTAATAGTTACACAAAACCCAACTCAAGGTGGTTTATGAGCTAAGTTGGACTTTATCAACATGGATGTAGAAAGTGGAACTGAAATCGGTAGTGATCGTTCAACCAGATTTAGGTGGCGCCTTGACGTACCAGCCACCAGGAGTAAAGTTGACCAGCTTTGCTTCGCAGCTTGCGATGTTGGAGAAAGCAGCAGCTGGCCTAGGAGCTCTCGGGTTTATCTGGGCATCAGGTGTTCTTCTTGGTGGTTTCGCCAGTTCTCTGGCCAAAGCAGATTTTTGGTTCATCAATGTCATTCTGCTGATTGAAGGAATCCGAATATTTAGTAGGAGGTATATAATTAGATGGCAACACTACACTCCGTGGTCACTGACTCGTGCTGTACGAAGATTTCCAGGGGAAATAAAGTTTAGTTTATGCTTTGCGTTTCGGTGTTTGATGGTAGTTTCTTGCTATATAGTTGCGGTTGTAAAGGAAAGCCGATCCAGTAGGGTAACTGTACACACTGCGGAGGATACAGATGAGAGAAGACATGTAAACTGGATAACTAGAGAGAGAGTTATATTGACAAAAACTGGGATGTTCTCCCTAGTTCTGTATTGGTTCCAACCTGCATCTTCTACCACTTGCGTTATTCTCTCTTCGATGAAGCTTATCAAACATATATGTGGTGATGTAGGCGATGCCAACGAGAGGAACCAACAATTAGCTCTGAATATTTTCTATTCCTTGGCCTTGGGAGAAGCGTTATTGTTTCTCTTGGAGAAAGCTTATTCGGAGTGGATGATCATGCACCGAAAGCTACTAGAGGAGGTGAACAGAGAATGCCAATTGGAGCCATTAAGTATTATCTACGTCAGAAGGTTCTTTTATGACACCTATTCAACATGTGTTAACGAAAGCATTTTTTATGGCCGACAGAAGGATTTGGTTTCATTTGCCATGGATCTCTTGGCCTCAAATGTCTTTGAGGATCAATTAAATGGAGCTAGAATTCTACGAAAATTTGCAGCAAATGAGAATTTTTCAGATACAACACTTCAAAAGGTTGGAATTGCAACATCAGTGATGGCAAGGCTAGTTGAGATGCTGAACTGGAAAGAGGTGGAAGAAGAGGAGATCAGGCAGTTAGCAGCTGAGATCTTGTTAAAACTAGCAGGTCCAGGGCATAAAGCTCCTCAGATTGCTGGTATTCCGGGCGTAATGGAGTCAATATCATCTCTGCTTCTCGACAGTCGGGACTCAGCTGCTGCATCCGATGAAATCCCCGTGACAATGATGGATTTCCAACTTAAACGTTGTGATCTTTTAGAATTCGTTAATTTGGGGCTTTGCATACTAAAGAAACTTTCTCGTGACCATGGTAGCTGTGGAAAGATTGGAAATACGAGAGGCCTCCTACCAAAAATTATTAATTTCACATATGCAGATGAGAGACTGTTGAAAGGCGAAAGAACTACATTAACTCAGATTTTGACAGTGAAGCGATCGCTTCAAGTATTGAAGATGTTGGCAAGTACAAGAGGAACAACTTGTAAACAACTCCGGAAAGAAATATCGAAAGTGGTTTTTACAATCAGCAACATTAGAGGTATGTTGCAGCATGGTGAAAAGCATCTGATGCTACAGCTATTAGGCATAGAAATATTAACTAGTCTAGCTGTAGCAGAGGATGGAAGAGAGTTAATTGGTTGTACAGGTAATGTTATCAAGGAATTGTTCAACATTTACTTGAAACAAGAGGTGCCTGCAGGCCCTGAACACCTGAACCGTGTAAAAGTTGCAGCTGGAAAAGCATTATCAAGTTTGACATTGGCAAGTACTAGTAATCGTCACCGAATCTTAAAGTTGAAGGTGATCAGAAATCTTGTTAGAGGGTTGGAGGATCAGGTGCTTCGACTAAGTGCAGCAAGAATTCTAAGAAACTTGTGCACTTATAGTGGAGGAGGTTTTTTTGATCAGTTGAGGGATGTCGTTGCTGCAGCACCGGTTGTAAGTTCTCCTTTTCTCTGATGTAGCAAGGTGAATTGAACGAAAGCCTATTAATAGTGTCTTTACCTATATAACGTACAGTCATGATTTAGCGACAACAGTGAAGCCATATTTGCAGGTACTCAAAGAAATCAGCACGGATGATAAGAAGTTACAAGAAGTTATGGTTGGACTAGCGGCACAAGTTTTCAAATTTATGACATCCCAAGAATCAAGCGCAGTGTTTGAGAGGGTTGGAATTCAAGAGGCTGAATTAGCTAGGATGCTAGTCCAGATCTTAAAATTTCACCAGTACCCATTAGTAACCTGTCCAAATATGAGGAGGTTCGTCGTAGAGTTGGCAATTTGTTTGATGAGAGATTAGGATAAAAACGTTCAACATTTCAGGGATCTGGGAATGGAGAAGGAGCTGGAACACATCGTAGAGACGACTTCACCGCTTGAAAGCTTCGATACATTCTCTGATTCTGTTGGGCTTAGTCAACACAGCCTGACAATTCACTCACTGGTTGGAACTGCAATGGAATTGCTGGCAGGTAAAGAAGTGGCCTTCGAAAAGTAATTGCACAATGCTTATGAAGTCTTCAGCTAGCAAATACGTTAGAAATTAGAATAGGCAGAGTCTGTACTGGATACATGACGAATAAATTGTCTTGCCTTTCTAGGACGATGAATGAGAGTTTTTAAGGAAATCCTAAGACGACCTTAAGTAAGTTCACTTACATGTGGAGATTAAACCACCCACTGGCGTGGTATTTCCGTTTGATGCCAGAAATCTAGTTGAAATTCGTTCGGTTTTATGTTACGGTTGTCTTAACTAATATCAAATGCAACGGCCTTGTGAATATGCAAGCGAACCATGCAGCTTGATTCAAGTAGAGGTTGCCAAGTAGTAGTCCTGCCAGCATGCTTTTCTGCAGATATATTCTATTCGTGATGGGGCATTCCTTCCCGCCAAACCTAACTTATTAGCTACTGATATGGCTAAGCAATAGTTCTAAGTACAATTGTGATTGTATATTTGTATTCAAGTATTTCATCTTCCTGAGGGCATTAGTCCTTCCTGGCACAATTATTGCCTTCATGTACTGATGCTTAAGCAGGTTTATCAGGTGATGGAATCCTGTCCCCCCATAGTTTACTGTGCTCTTCTACTTCAACAACTATAGACCATCCGAGCCCGAAAAAGGAACTGCCAAATTGAGCTGACTTCTTAGTTTATTTTTCTAAGTTTAGAGGATCCACTTCAGTGTAATTGCTCTTATCTCAGTTAGTTCCAGCTAAAATTCGAGATGCTTTCCCTAAAGAAAGTTAAGGACTCCTTTTCAAAATGGATTGATAATACATAGGGGAGTCGCCAAACATTAACTTCCCTATTGGGTCATTGGTAAATTGACAATATGATCAGTCTCATATGGGGCATGGTAGATAAAAGGGGTGCCAAAGGATCAGAAAAAGTGAAACCAAAGGATTCATCTTTTCTCTTGTCTTTCTTTCCAGTGGACACCGGCGTTACAACCAATTTGGAGTGGAGTCAGTTTTCATCACAATACTCACACCTTCACTTGAATAACATGAGCAAGCTAAACTGTTTTGTAATCACATCTCAAACCAGAAAAATCCTGAAACCACAAAAGCTCAAATCTTGTGTAACAGCTCAAGACCATCCAACTTGGAAGAACCATATTTGGTTTACCAGCAAGCTGTAATCAGCAACATGGAGGGATATAGGGAAGGAAGCACTCATCTGCAGGTTCTTGAATTCAGCCCAGACCTCGATTCAGTTACCCCAGCACCTATGCCCAATATCTGTACAAAAATGTTTTACATCTTCCATACGAAATGTTTTTTGGTAAATTAATTGCACAATGTTTTTCTAGAATGCCCAATATCTGTAATACATCATCTATACGAAAACGTTCAATTTTCGTAAGATCTTTTGACTGTTATTAGAAAGGTCCAACAATGTATACACATTCGACCTTTTCAGGCAATTATAGATACTAGGGGAGAACCAACCTTGACTAGGTTTGCTAGCGTCTTGCAATGCCACAGAAAGCAGCAGCTGGACTAGGATCAACCTTGACCAGGTTTCAAAACTGAGAAAGATTGCTAGTACAAGAGGCCTCCTACAAAAAGTAATAGAGTTGACACATGGTGGAGAGACTGTTAAAGTACAAAATGGCACCAACTCAGCTTTTGACGGTCAAACGGTCTCTAAAGTTGGTGAAGATGTTGGCAAGCACCACAGGTTCCATTGGTAAACAGCTCCGAGTCTTTGGTTCTTTTTTTTTTTTTTTTCCTTTTTCCTTTTTAGCTTAGTTTAACAGTATAGCCATGAAAAGTGTGTATGATAAGGTGATGATTTATCCATGTTTAGCGAAGCCATCTCCCACCCGTGAGCACCCCCATGCCAATCCACAGCCCTCACCAACACCACCCCTATGAGACCACCAAGCCAATTCACACACCATCACGCCGATGGTAGGAAAAAATTGGAAAGAAGGGGTGCGTGTGTGTGTGTGTGTGTGAGAGAGAGAGAGAGAGAGAGAGAGAGAGAGAGAGGAGAAGAAGAAGAAGTAGACAAGCCACCGACGGCAGATCAAATAGCCGTCATCAAGCAGACCATCGTCGATAGAAGTCATCTCCCACCCATGAGCATGGGCAATACCATATACACCAATCTAGAGTGCTCACCAATACCACCCTTATAAGTTTAGCATGATAACATTGTTGGACTCATTCTCTAATAGTATAAGCTTTTACAGCAGATGGTAACTTAATATGGTATCAAAGCTTTAGTTTGGCAGGGTCTTTAGTTCAATTCTTCCCACTTGCGTATTTGGTTCGGTCTCCATTTATTATAGTACAATTTGCACTCTGTTTAATTAATTGTGCACTTGGTGGTGGAGCACCTTGATATGTCTCTCCACGTGCAATCGGGGGCTTGCACGTGAGGGGAGTGTTAAACATGATAACATTGTTGGGCACATTCTCTAATAGCTTAAGCTTCTAGAGCATATGATAACTTAACAATGAGACCACCATGCAAGCTAATTCACACAAGCTAATTCACACACCATCAAGCCAATGGTAGAAAAAATTAGAAAGAAGGACCGTGCGCGCGCGCTCGTGTGTGTGTGATCGAGAGAGAGAAGAAGAAGAAGACAACCAGCTGCCCCAGCTGCCAGATAATAAGAAACAAAGATAACTCTACTCTGTTCGCTTCCTTTGGCTATGTGAGATTGAATACACTTGACAATTGATGGTCCATGAACCATCCTATGTGGGGTGGTTACTTGATCAACATTCAAGAGGCTAAAAAGATCAAGAAGTGGTATAACAGTCACAGATATCCTTTGATGCTCATAAGTTATGTATAAATTCTTTCCTCGCATAATATTTTAAGCTAACAATTAGTGATATTAGGATGAAATATACAACAAAGAACAAAACAACAATTAATTTCCTATTCTTGAAGAAACAAATGAATCAAGCGAAAGTAGCAAAGTTAGGAGACATTATATACAAACTCACATATCTGGATCAGGTAAGTCAAAATTCAAATAGTAATGCATGCGCATAATTGTATATGAAAATTTTAGTGTACAAATAAAACACCTCCCTTAACTTTTCTTACATGATTCGTTATATTTTTTTAAATCAATAATTTTTGAAGTTGAAAATAAAAAACAATCTTACTATGATGCTTGCATACTTTATCAAAAATCAATTAGAAGATACGAGGACAACACTGAATGCACAAATAGACATGAGCCAAATGCAAAACACAGTCGCATGTTAGTGTATTAAACACAGATGACATCGACAGAATGCACCAACAATCATAATACTAATATCTTGTAATTACGTCAAGCTATAACATTAGGCTCGATGTGGTTGATGACACATACAGGGTTACAGTTATCCTATTTGATGAAGTAGCAATAACGATGGACTGACTGCAGTGCTGAACAATACAAAGAGTCTGTAAAGATTAGGGATATAAATTAATAATCTTCTTTCAGATATTCATGTACACTACAGACTCCATCCTAGTGTTATTAAAGGCGCAGGCGCACCTAAGGCGCAAAAGGTCCTTGGAGCCTAGGCGCAAGGCG
This sequence comes from Escallonia rubra, assembly GCA_033065855.1. Taxonomy (NCBI): domain Eukaryota; kingdom Viridiplantae; phylum Streptophyta; class Magnoliopsida; order Escalloniales; family Escalloniaceae; genus Escallonia; species Escallonia rubra. The sequence goes on from JAVXUO010001445.1 coordinate 146,876, forward strand.
TGCACCTTTTCGAAGTAAGGCGCAATATTAAAATAAATAAATAATAGTGCATTAAAACAATAAAATTAAGTAAAAAAAATTCAAAACATGCTAATTAATAAACTTCCAAACAATAGAAACAGTACTCTGCTCCTCTCTATTCTTTTTCAACTATACAGCTGCAATTCAAGCAAATATGGAAACAGTAATCCATTTCTACATGCTAGTGACTTTGCTGGGTGTATCAACTATCAACCATGCAATTCAGATAAGGTCATAAGGTCACTGTCTATTTCCTTCTTCAATCTCGAAACCAGCAAAAATTATATGAAGAGCACAATAAATCAGAGCAAATAGCAATCCACAAATGTAGTATATAAAGAGCATAAAAACATCACACAATTAATAATTTCCCCCACAACACAAGAAATCATCTTTCTCTAAGGAGTAAGGAGCTAATCTATGTTCAACACTTCAAGTAGTTAGTTAGGCAAGAGTGCAAGACCTCAAGAATGCAAGATTAACTACACTACTACAGTTACACAGTACTGCCATAGTCGGGATCAAGGAGGCAGTGATTGTGAGTGACGGATTGACGGGGTGAGGAAGGGAAAGTGAGAGAGAGAGAGAGAGAGAGAGAGAGAGAGAGAGACCGGTAAGGTGGAATGGCAGACCAGCGGCAGAGCAGCAGCTGTGTGGAGAACTGGAGCAGTGCAGCAACAACAGAGAGAAGGAGCCCAGGCGACGGTGAATGGAGAAGTAGCAGAGAGGAGGAGAGGCCGGCGGCGACGGGACAGGCGCTGAAGGCGACCGGAAAAATGGATGGACGGCCGGCGAGGAATGCGTGAGAGTGTTACACTGATAGTCTGATACTGAGTCGTATGATTTGGGAATTGGGATTTTGGGAATTTTGGATTTAGGGCTAATTAGAAAAGTTAAAAAAGAAAAACAAACAGAAAAAAAAATGGACGGCCCATATAAGAAGATGAAAAAACATCCAACGGCCAGCATTCATGCGTCTAATCACGCGCCTCCCGCCCCGCTATGCGCCTTGCGCCTAGGCTCACCAGGCGCGCGCCTTCTTGAACGCGCTGAGCCTAGGCCTAGGCGAAGCGCACATAGTGAGCCTTAGCGCGCCTTGCGCCTAGGCGCGCTTTTAATAACACTGCTTCTAACCTTCATGTTTGAACTTTGAATGCCCTAGTATTGTACTTTTCCCCTTTTAAATATATGTTTTTGGAATTTGTTTTTGCTATCCCATTTAGTGTTTCACTTTTTGCTGTAGTTTTTGGTGATTTTTATAGTTATAGTTGATGAGAACATCAGGGGTTACTTGACAATTGAATATAGCTCCACTTACGATTTAGTTCAATATTCAACTCTTTAGCTATAGCAAAGTGTTCAATTAAATTTTAGAGAAGTTATTTAATACAGAATCTACGCATGTATTCGACTCATTAGCTAAAGTTTAAGAGTCTTTGTCATTGGAAAGGAATAAAGTCTTCAAATATCAAGAGGGAAACGACTAAGAGTCTCATGGGCAAAATATCCTACATTTGCCAATATCTTCTAGCCATCTCCAAAGTAAAGCTCTTCCTGGAAACTTCCTTATTGAAAGTACAAGTTGATAATTAAATAGTTGTTGTCATATCTTTCTTCTCTTAATGACTTTCTAGTGTTGATATGAATACACAATGTCATAACCTAATTACTTATGTTCATGTTGTTTAATTCCCTTAAGAATTCTGTCACAACACTGGTTTGCATCTGTATAAACCTAATAAAGTAGGATGAACTTGATGATTTTTCACCATAAAACAATAAAATTCCTTTCTCTCATGTCAAAACAGATTGATAAAAGTTGTCATCCTCTGTAATCTGTATGGCACAAAACTTATGCAAAAACTCAATATTATCCATTCCTATGAGCTATGATACTAAGAAGAAAACAAATAAATTTTATAGAGATGGCAAGATCAAGCTGAAATCAACAGTTTCGGAACATACCCCTTGTCGCCGACTCGCCGGCCGGCAGGGGGACCTCAGGTACAACTTCTTCCTTTCTTTTCCATGGTGTGTGCATGATATTTTCTATGTCAGAGGGACTTTGGAACATCTAATTTGCTTAAGCCTATTCAAGGCTGATGGTTTCTACACCGCCTTTTTTCTATCACCTCTTTCGTAAACTTTAGGCACTTGCCATTAAATCTCCTCCCCTTGTTTACTTGTTCTGTTGTCCTTTGTCCTCAATATAGCTTTACTCTGGGTGTGTGTGAGTGTGGCTGTTCTACTTGAGGACAGCAGGAATTCTGATTGGCATGGAGGTCTGTAGAAGCTACGGCATACGGTGGATGGTTGACGTAGGGAGACCTTGCTGCTATCTTTGCAGCTTGGTGCTATTGATGCTGCTGGATGACACACTTTGAGGATCTGGTACTTCTTTGCTCTGTTCTTGGTCGAAGAAGCGGAAATTGCTAGTGTTCAAGAGTGGGATGCATTATGCCTTTCAGTTTATGGGTTTGAAGTCAATTGGAGTACAGTGGATGCTTGTGGCTTGCAGACTTAAGCAGGGATCAAGGATGGCAATGGAAAACCACTGGTTAAGGAAGGTAGTCTATATCAACCTCTTATTGCTGCTGGTATAAAGTGGAAGTAAAGAATGGTCATTAATGGCGTAGGACGCAAAAGCTGCGCAGTTGATATGGTGTATTTACAATGCAAAAGCTGCTTCTACAACTTAAATGCAAGAATGGTCATTAATGGCCAAGGAAAAACCACTTGGCCTGATTGGTCTGACATGATCGGCATTTTACAAACGTACTGAAAGTTTAAGAGAACTGTAAATGATGATGCTAGTTGCCCTACTTCTTTTATCGTCCATGCCCTGCGAAAGTGTATTCATGTCGGGGAAGTTTGGAAGCACTACGTAAAACCGCTAAATTGCTGGATTGGAAGTCGATGAACTCCAGTGCCTAGATATTTCGAAGTAACTAGAACAAATGGGTGTATGTGTGGACTTGGGGTGTAAGCCAACGATAGCGTGCTTGATGATGTCTCAGAGTGAAGAAGAAGCTGACATATAGATCCTCAAGTTGAGGTCCTTCTGCACTTTTAGAACGCTGGAAGAATCACCCAAGTGGATTGATGTTGTAAGTTTGGTTCATTTCTCAATAAGGGATCTGGCAATCATATAGGGTCTTCATGTAGGTCTTTCTGCTTAGTTTTGAATTTGCTGTTTGGAGTGATTGCAAGTTAGGTTTATAGTGATCAATAGCTAGGGGGTTTATGCACATCGTTTATAATTTGTTACTGAAAAGGCCAAAACATCCTCACTTTTTTTTCCCTTTGCAGCTAGGGCTTAACATTGGTAGATGCAAACTAGTATCACTTTATTTCAAACTTTCCTCAATTCCATATTCAATAAGTTTTTTCCACTCTCCCTCGATCTTGGCCGCTAAAACTCTCTCCTCAAGGTGCTTTCTTTTCATTCTCTCACCTAGTCCCTAGAAGAATGTCAAATTTTGCAGACTCGTGTCTTTCCTTAATAAGCAAAGCTCTTCCATATTGGTTACTGCCTCAGTAATCAATCATTATTACTCCTAAGTAACCAGGATTAACAACTTACCTATGCTCAATCAATAACAAGAGATCTCGGTTCCGCACAATCACGAATCACGCTTAGCACTGATAAACCACACTCTTGCTCTCAACTTTAAGAGGTTTCTAATGGCAAGACGCACTTGTATCTTGCCTAATCTTCAAGCTGATGGGCAAACACGGAGTTCAATCACGTCAACATCACTCTTGTCACCAACTTGTCTCCCCCAACGTCTAAAGCACCAACACTCCCTCTTGAATCCCAAGCTCTCATACTCCTCCACTGCAAATAACCCAAGAATCTCTTTCCAATTCTCACAAGAAAAAAAGGAGCATAACTAATAAACAAGAGCTACAATTAGAGTGATTATTGAAGTCCAAAATGACCATCCAAAACTTACAAACACATGCACATAAGAGAAAACAATGATAATTTTATCATGAATAGCAAGGATAATTATAGCCAGACGGTAACTTGTCAGTAACACTAGCTTTTAGATGACATAAATATTGTAACTAAGTCGAGGATTGGCATCTCGTGAGGCTATTAATAAGGAATACGGTGAACCGTGAAAGATACGATGGACATAGTTCTAACTCATGATACAAGCTTTGTACAGATTAAATTAAGTAAAAAAGTGTGCAAATCGGTTAGAAAAACAAGTAGCATTGAAAATTAGGATGCTTGAAACAACTTGGTCTTACCTCACCATTCACCACCAAATTAGCAAAACCAGGGTTAATTGTATATATGATCTTCAAAATGAACACGAGTGCCAGTTAACAGAAAATCCGTCAACGTACCCTATTTCCAGATTGTGTACGCCAAACCTCTTCTCTTCAATGTCCTAAAAACTTCGCCATTCATTAAAAAGCATCTAGGACTACTACACTCGTACTATTCAATGTAGAGCAATCACGATTCGCTCCAATGCGTGTTGTTCTTCTATTCCGTCAGGAGCATTCATGATAATTTTAGGGGTTTCATCACTAGTCTGAAAGATAACAAATCAATCCTCTCACCCAACTCAAATAGACCGAGTCCCCAAGCCACAAAAGATGTAAGATCATCTCGCAACCCTGAAACAAAAACTTCTCGCTTGCCAAATCAAACTGTACAAAGTGCATTCATCGATACTCTATGAGCAGACTTCTTCCATTTGTTTTCGTTCCAGACCACCTCAAACGGCTTGAACTGTATGAGTAAATAGAGCACAGAAGCAAAAGTGGGCAACAGGCACGCTAATTCCCATGTCTGTAATGTGAAGCTTCCTCGTCTAAGCATGCAAAAATTAGCATATGATGAAAAGATTCCATCTTTCATATTAACGTAACAGGGTTTATCGTAATGTACCAACTCCACCACTAAAGTTAGTTTGATAACCGTTGAGGATCCAAATTCGACGCGCTCGGCCGCTCTTTGTCAACGCTCGAACCCTCAGAGACCACGACTTTGGGGAAATTGGTAACGGCGTCGGCTCCCCTCAACATTACGGCGGCTCGATCGTACACGGTGGCAGCCTCTTCAGCCGTGTCGTAGGTCCCGAGCCAGACCCGCTTCTTCCGGATGCCGTCTCGGATCTCCGCCGCCCACCTCCCCCACGGCCGCCGTCGAACCCCAACAAACTTCGTATTCTCGGCCGTATTAATTCTACGGCGAACCGCCAGCTTCTTTTGCGAGGTGGGAGGAGGTGGGTTGTTGAAGTGGATCTCCTTGACGTGCCGTTTGACCCTCAATCCGCCGTCGTTCGGCTCGTCGGAGGAGGAGGAATCGGTTGCGTCGGCGTCGGTGAGTATGATCCTCACGACCTTTTGCGTCGAATGGCTGGCACTGTTAGGCTTGTGGGTGGTGACGACGTGCTGTGTGAACTTGACCCCCTTTTGTTCCATACGAATTCGAAAGTACAGATGAAGCAGGGTGGGTAAATTACGAAGAATTCTACGAGTTTTGTGTGAGCACTATGCTGCACACCAACTGTTCGACGAAATGATTGTCGATAATACTAATCTGGGAGAGGGGCGTTTCGTGGGGAAAGCTTTTCCTTCCTCTTTCGGTCATAGTGTTTTGGAGGGAACGTGAGATGTTGTCACGGCCCAGAATCTTAGAATTTATCCCATAATAATAAAGCATTCACTCCCTACCTTTGGATCAGCTTCAATGGATGGCATCTTAATTCCGCAATTTTAACTTTTAAATAAATGATCGAAACTATGTAATATTTATAATTTAATCGACTAATGTCTTGATATACGAAAGCAAGAGTGTGATAGCGACTGCAAATGTATTCACACGTATATTTTAACATTGTGAACAAATATTAAATTTTTTTAAGAGTGTTACCACTTTAGAAGTTCGAGAAACTCTTTAAGATGATCGACAATTTGATTGTTCGGGCATATTTGCAAAGAAACAAAGTAGCTATAACTCCCTTTCTTGTAAAATGAAATCTAGATTTTGTTGTAAGAGCTGTAATATGGGATGGGTGAGATCTCAACATTAAAGGCTTTCTTTTGGACTTCAATCATGTCTCAGAAAAAGCAAGACAAGCTAAACTTTCTTCATTTCTTTTTCTTTTCTGTTCTATAATCCAAACAAGAAATTAACCATCTATCTCATTCTCAACATGCATTTCTAATTAATGATAACCTAAACAAAGAATTGGTCAATTGTTCAAGATCCACTCAAGGGATCTAATTGATTTGCTGCAACTGAGACACATTTCCATTAGGCTCAAAGTCAAGTATCTTCCCAGCTATAACTGTTTTACAAATGCTTCAATACAATGAAAATGATATCTTACAGCTTAAACATTCGTTATACAAGACCAACTGCACAAAAGATACATAGGTTAGGTGTTTTACACACTCCGGAAGGTGAGCAAAGGCTGCATACTTCTAGCTCTGCTCAGACCCTGAAATAGATGGAGCCTAGTGCACTGGCCTGCCCTTTTCTTCATTTCAAGGATGTGACACATCGGGCACAATCTTCAAGCGCCATACCACGATAAGCACTTCTAGAAAATAGAATTTTTTGGGTGAAGGAGCCTGAACTGCGAGAAGAAAGACAGCTAGAACATTGCAAGGTCTGGCTGGAGGATCCACCTTTGTGGCAAGGGCCTACACTGCGAGAAGATAATTATACAGTGCACTAAGCTTGGTATAGTATTCCATTCTGACGTGTCCAACGTAAAGGAAGAATCCTTTGACGATGATGGAAATACTCAGGCAAAGAGTGAAAATGGTAATTAGTTCACACGAGGACATATTCGGAAAAGGCAGCAGCACCCATAAGACCAACAAGGCATGACAAGGAGACAATATTAGCCATCGGAGTAGATGATTCTGATGAGAAGTAAATTTTGTGAGACTTGCTGTCACCTCGAAAACCTCTCACATTCATTGCCTGCAAAAGCCATAAACCTGTACACGTTATTATTCTTGTTTCGTATTAAGGTTATATTGAGGAAACTTACGACCTTATTCGCATGGAGATTCGTTCTACTATATACAAAGCCCAAAAAATATCATATCTTTTCGAGTCAGAGGTGGAATTGAAAGGGTCAAAATGTCATTTAACAATTGTTAGCTCTGACATGGGGCAAAAATGCAAAAAAGTAGTTCAAACAGAAATAAATTGGAAGTTTATGGTAAGAGGTAGATGTAAATAAAAGATGAAAAGGGAATTCCAAAGGGTCTGTAGGTAACGTTCAGCACAAGTCAAAAACAATGAAACTCACTACAGAAGGACATTTCAACCTAACAAACACAGATGGCGGCAAAAGAAGAACCAAAAATATGTAAACCAGGTTGCAAATCAACTATTCGAAACCTCTTTTGGAATTTTATCCTGACCAGAAAGCTTTTACGTCCTCTCTCAGTACTTTTGTTGTAAACCAATCAGTAGGGTCCCGTCAAAACCAAGACCCTAACAGAGATAACTAAGGTAAGTTTCTTACTTAAAGGAGAAGATTGTCTGCTATTGGAAGCATCTTCAGTTTAGAGAAACTTAGGGGGCGTACGCTTACACAATTTTTTTTCGCGTTTTGTATTATTTTTTTGTTTTCAAGATTTTAGTATTCGGATAGAAAATTCATTCCTGTACTTTTAATATTTTCACAATTCATTTTAACTACTTTTTTTGTCGGATTTATGTACTTATATAATTTTTATTTTCATTCTTATACTAGTATCCTTATATTATTTATAATATACACTCCCACACCCTACCCCGCCCCACACCCTCCCCTGCCCCCCCCCCCCCCTCTGGAAATCTTCCCCATCCACTGCCAGCTTCATCGGAGAACGAACGACGCCAGCTTCATCGGAGAACGAACGACGCCAGCTTCATCGGAGAACGACGAGTCCGTGACGGGGAAATTGATCCGTGGATGGTGAGTCCATCGACGCGTGGCTGTCTTTCCACCCCGACTGCCGAGCGAACCTGGGTTTTGAAGATCAACTTTCGATTGCGGGGGAAATTGATCCGCCCCACACCCTCCCCAGCCCCCCACTCTCTGGAAATCTTCATCGTCTACTGCCGCCCTAAGATGAGGATTGAGTGTCTAATAGGGGAGGGGCTTCACCGGAGTACCCGTACGGGATCGACGCCAGCTTCATGGTGAGTCCAAAGATTGCGATGGAAATTGATTGCCGTGGACGGTGAGTCCATCGACGCGTGATGGTGCAGTGGACGAAGAAGAGTGAGGGAGGGAGCAGAAATGGGCGTTGGTGGTTCAATGGCGGGTCTATTCTTCTGAGATGGTGCCATGGTGGTGTTAGGGGAGAGAGAGAGGGAGGGAGCACAAAACTGACACAAATTTTTTTTTCTGACATTAGTTCACTTTCTCCCGAAAAAGGTGAAAACACCCTTCGGGTGTTTTCACAATTTTGGCTACTATTTGAAAAAAATACCCAAAACGAATCCGAAAAAAGATAAAAGTACGCAAAAAAAAGCATATTTTTCATCATCATTACAAAAACGAATACAAAATTTTGTAAACGTACGGGGCCTTAGCAACTGGAGATTTAGAGAATACATCAAACCTGGGTAATCTGCTCTGCGTGGCCAAATAAATTTTTGAATATCCGACGAATGTATGTGAAGAAAACTGCAAGAAGACAGACCAGACTAATTCTATTACAATAGTCAATAGCAAACGATGAGAAATGGTCATCAGAAGTGAAGAAGTACATCCATGGCGACAAACTCAATTATCCAAATACAAAACTTCAGAAGAAGAAAAAGCCAAAAACTTTCTAATAATCTGTTGATTTCTGTAATTTCTCCAACTGTACGCAATACAAACAAATTATCTTCATGACAATGTAACTTCCTGAATAAGTATCTCTCTTTCTGTGTATGGAAACACATTAAAGCACCTTCTCAAGGAGATTAAAACAGCAGAATTGAACTACAAAACCAGGCAATTATATTGTGACTGCAACAACTGAAAAAATCTGTAGGGACAAGTAGAAAGTAGGCATATGATTGGTCTAGAATTTGACGTTTTGAGGCTCAATAAAAACTGTTCTCTAAAAAACCTTTCATCTAAGTTTCGAAGCAGCATACATTAAGCCGTATAGATGATACATGAATTGGACTTACTATCGATTGTCTCCATTACAGTCAGCTGCTGCCAATTTATCCTCCGAGACACAATTCCCAGTGCAACTATACGGACCTGTTGAGATATCATATAAGAAAATTAAATGCTTGAGAGCTTGGTAATCTACCATACTTGGACCAGAAAATGCACTTCAACAAATTGGAATTATACATACGACACAAATTGAACACGTTAAATATAGATAGAACTATCTCACCTCGTCGAAAACCATGTTAATGAACCTCAACGATAGTAGGAGAGTGAGAATAACTTCAGCAACTGGAGCACCAAAATGTGCCAAGGGAAGCAAAAACCATTGCAGAGCAAATGCGAGTTGCTCTGGGGTAGTTGTGGCCAGGCAAAGGCTCGCACTTTGGAAGATCTATCACAAAACAGAGATCTAAACTTCAAAATTGTAGTGCTTCTTAAGCAAACAGACAAAACATAAAAGATGTTGGAGTAGCTGAAACATAATTCTTTCCTACCTCAGTTATACAAAATGAAACAAATATAAGTTCTAGCACGTTTTGAAACGGTCAGAGGTAATCACCCACTTTCCTGTATTAGTCATCACTTTGACTGTTATGCATGAGATACATTGTAGGTTCCTGAAGCGCAATACTTCCTTCCGGTTGGATTAGAGCCTTTAAGTCCAGCCTTTTGTTCGACCAAAAAAAAAAAAAAGCATGAGATACATTGTTGGGCCCATTCTCTAACAGCTTAAACTTTTAGAGTAGATGGTAACTTTAACATCGTTCCAGAGCTCTTGTTGTGCAAGATCTTGGATTTTGTGAACACCCCGTTTTTTAAAGCCTTCCTTTATAGGCTTTATTATATTTGGTCTAGGCTTAAATGCTTAATAGTGTTAGTCCAGTTTAGTTGGTTTAGTCCAGTTTGGTTGGTCCAGTTAGTTTGGGCTTAACCCAGGACTAAGTCTAGATAGAATAGGAGGTCTGGTGTTTATTTTCGTTTCGATTTGGATGTCTGACCCCAAACTCATGATTATCACATGTGGTTTATCAAAAAAAGGTGGTCTTTTCCCTCTAGAGTTGGATTTAAAGTACAGGTGAGGGAAGAGAACTGACCGGTTTTCATCTAAACCCGGCTGGTAAAGCTTGGAGGATTAAATGAACCAGCCATTAAGGGCATTTTTGTCTTTTCAGTCTATCTCAGTCTCATGGCAATGAGGACAACCAAATGATCTCCTTCTGTATTTTTACTGCTCCCAGACCTCTATAAAAGGGCCTCTGGCTTCCCCAAAGGGGACAGTCAGTTGGAGAGAAATTCCCTCCCAAAGGCTGCAGAAATTGTGTAAGAGCTAGATTAGAAAGAGAAAAAAGAAAAATAGACACGAGAAGTTCAGATTTCTTTCATTAGTGTGGATTCTTAGTGTGTGGCTCGCATGGCATCATGAAGAATCCATAGTCCGCAGTCAAGCAGTCCAAGCAATCTAAAACTATAGGTATAAATATTCCCCCTTCTTGTTTTCATCTTTTCGTGGAGTATCTTAGAATAACTGTAGTTTCCTGCGATCAAGTTTTGGTTTGTGGAAAAGAAAGAACAGTTTGCTAAAACTTTCCACTAGAAGAAATTGGTTAGGAAATCTGTTAGGATTAAAACTCTGGATTAGACTTCTAGTCAATAAAAAATCTTAATGCCTTCAACTAGAAGAAGTTGAATTCAGTAAGGTCTCTAAGAAACCTTAGACCGAGATTTAGGTTGCCCTCGTAGGGTAGAACAACGAGGGTTTTATCCGGACCTGTCCGGTAGGGTATGTAGGCTATTCGACCCCTGTTGTCGAATTCAAACCAAACTTAGGTTTAGCTTAGGTTTTGTTTTGTTTATTGATGTTTTGGATAGAAATCTTCAAATCACAATACAACAAGTTAGAGACCATTTAGGGTAAGACGGGGTGCCTAACACCTTTCCATCTTATAAATTAGTCCCCGAATCTGAATCTCCGGTTTCATAGATTAGGAAGCTTTAATGGGATTTTATCTAGAGTCGACATTAGGGTTTTCGTATTTCCCCTTCTCCCCTTCTTAATTATTTAACTAACCCCACAAATAAGATGGCGACTCAAGAAGACCCTAGTGTTTTTCGAATGCACGCGTCATAGGTTTGATTATTCTTGTTTGCATGTTTGGTCCCCCTTCCAATTCGCACTACGTTTATTTGTGCACTTGGTGGTGCACCTTGATTTATTTCTCAACAGTGATTTGTCTCAGGGGCTTGCATGTAAAGGGGAGTGTTAAGCATGATATGCATTATTGAGCCCATTCTATAACAGCTTAAGCTTTTAGAGCAGATGGTAACTTAACATTGGCCATGTCACATTGTGGAGAACTAAACAAAAGGTATAGTCTTATCTATGTACATAAGAATTATTTTGCTAGAACAATTAAGCTCTTTCTAGATATCTCCTTGGCTCATCCAATTTGATACCCTCACTTTTCTTCAAGGACTACAATTAAACTTGAGTGCAAAATTATAATGTGCCTATAATGTCTTCCGTCGGCCTAATTTTACCATCAAAGATCAACTAACACTGGCTTTCAGATGCTGCTAGCCCATGTACTGAATGCTTAGAGCACATGAGCTGGCATAGGATTCCGCACGAGAAAACCTTTATATAAACTGAACTGCACCTCCTTTGATGCTACTGTGTAAAAGAGCTCCACGCCCATAGTTGAGAGCTACGAAACACTGTTAATATGTCTTTAAGCGATAAAAAATTGTTGATTGCACCATTTAACTTATTTATCACGGTCTAGATTACGGTATAAAAGACCTCCAACTTTAGACCTACCTAAGTCGTTTTTGGCAACTGACAGAAAGAATAACAAGTAAACCAAAAATCAAGAAACTTAAGACATCATAATAGTATCCATCAGGTAAACTAGTTACTAGCTACAAAGTTATACACAAGTCCAAAACAGACCATCTAATTTATTTATCAATAAGATAAAAGTATATTGACGAGAAAGACATATAAACAAAATGTTAAGACTTGGAAATCTTTTGCAATTTTGAATGATAACCTGGAGAATGATTTCTAAAATAAAACATTTGTTAATACTTAATACATTGATACATCATTGCACATTGAAGTCTATGATGAAACAGCTTGCAACTCTTACAATTTAATTTCTCTGGTCCACACCGATGATATTGGCGCATTAGCGGATCTTACTTACTAATCAACACTTAACATACTTCAATTATATGAGGGCCCTTTCACTGACAAGTCATACTTTATCTAACCAGGGATGTGCTTGCAACTAGACCTGGCAAGAGGGTAAACCCGGCAGGTACGGGTCTCATCCGCTCGGTACTGGTAAAACGGGCACGGGTAACCCCGAATTTTACGGGTTGCCATTTTGCACATCCGGACCCAGCCCAACCGGTCCGAGTAGACCTGCGGGTAACTTTGTATTTTTCCACCATTTCATTCACAATTTTTCATTTTTACATTTATCACCTATTTATTTCATTAAAACTCAGAATTTTTTTCACTCTTGAATCAGATTCAGATTCATATTCAAACTTACCCCATGTAATTAAAATAAAAAGTAGGATACAAGTTCAACGAAATGAAGACCAAAAGATCAGATATGAAATTGGATGAGGAAGATCGGACGATAGAGAGATTGGAGATTAAAGAAAGAGATTGGACAGAAAACTTAGAGAGCGAAATGCAGGGCGACTGAGGGAAAGAGATGAAATGTTGGATTGGAACCCTAAAAAGCCTAAAAGTATAGAGTACTAATCCGGGTAACCCACGGGAAACCTGCACCCAACCCAAACCGACCAACTACTTACGGTCCAGGCCGGTATGTGACATTTTTCACAGGTGTTCATTTTGACTAATCGTACCAGTTTTTGAGGCGCAGGGTGCGGGCCAATTTTTGCCAGGTCTACTTGCTACTGGCAACTAGATGAAGATGACAAAAGAAACTAATAGCAACAAATATTTGAGACGGAATTTATTTTTCTTTTATTTCCTTTTAGCACTCTATGTAGCAGCAAGTACTAATGCCCCAAATTCTAGAAGACAACATATGCCAAGTACCAAAAGACAGCCTTGTAGAATAAAGGAAACATACTTACTGTGAAGGTTAAACTGGCAGATGTGGTTGCCACCGACAAGCCCTTTCTTGTAAACTGCAAGGGTCCTAATTTCATGATTAAATATGAATAACCTTCCAAAGATGCTGGAAGATTCGGCAATCCCATTAGTGAAGGTGGTGGGGTTCTTGATTGGACAGCAGGGGCCACACCATCTGCTCCCAGCCCCAACATTATAAATAGAATTCCAGAGAGCAGAGCCACTCTTCCCAATTGATCCTACAAAAGATATTGGTAACGACTATATGAAGCTACACAAAATAGAGAATACATATCTTAAAACAAGAAAGCACTATTATGCATTATTCACTATTATGGAAAGGAACCGTCCCAAAAAGCAAGAAAACTAAATAGAGAGCCCCTATTCTCTCTCTAAACCCTTTCTAAAAGAGATGCAATAGGAAGAGGTTATCTTATCCCGACTTTCCAGTCCCACATGACCCAGTCTGACGTCTTCTTTCGCCAAGCTCAACGACTACAGTCAAAGAATCCTTGTGCCTTAAATGGCACTTTGAGCAAGGGTTGGTGGTGCTTCTGGGGTGGATCATAGAAGCTACTGCTTGCGATGGCAACTATACGGTCACTGGTTGTGCTTGCCTAGTCCTCATTCAATCAACTTGTTCTCGCATTATCACTATGGCCAGACTTCTCCAGTACAAGTTTGTTGCAGCATAGGTCAAGCAAGTTATAGCTATAATATATTGATATAAAAGGCTCAAACTGAGCAGTCTGCTTCATGCCACAGCACTTCCTCTAATTCCTCAAACTGCAGCCTGTGTATCTATATTTTGCAGCGCCCGTCCATTTTGAAAGCTCTCAAGTCGTTTGTGCAAACCTTCCTTTGAGAAGAAACTGAGGACCTGATGCATTGTCATACCATCTTTTCCCCAATTACCATTTGCCTTTGGGCCACTTCCCAGCCAGTGAATCATAAAACTCTGGTTTTTTTTTTATCCGATGTGAAGATTTAACGATTAATTGTCTTTATGGACCAAACTCTCGCCCATCCTAGGCTCTAGCCTTTTTCCTGTTTCATGCTCTACTGGCTAACTTGTTTATTTTCTCTGTTGCAAATATTCCAAGCAAACTTAATCACTTGCGCCCAACTAAAAAAAGGAAGCATTTTAGGAATCAAAATTGCATTAAACTAACAATTAATGTTCAGCCTTGTTTAGTTGATACTAGGTATCACAGTACCTTAAAAGGGAGAGCTTACCATCCATACACGTCGCGGCAGAATCCATACAGATAATAGAGCCAGATATACAACTAATCCACCACGCATAAGAATGTGAGCCCTTGCTGGTACAATAACCAGAGTCACTAGCCATGCCTGCATTGCCAAGATGCCTTAATATTGTAAATTAAATTAAAATTAAGCATAAACAGAAGCTAAAGAAGAAAATAAGTGTCATGAAAAGACCTTAGAATTAGAAATTTCTACTTCCACAATTAAAACTTAAAGAAGTCTTTAAAAAAGGGTTAATTATGCAAGTGTGGCGCTGGTTAAAACAAAAGAAGATACTCACAATCCGTGTCACGTATGAACCAGAAGAGATAACAGCTAGAGGCTGAGGGCAAGGGCCGGACTCAAATCGATGGTGGAAGCAGGTCTAGTTTGTCAAGCATATACAGCGTATACAAATGTGTCAATTGTTTGATTGCTACCTTTTGCTTTATGATAGAAGGGATGTGACGTGCTACCCACGCAGAGATCACTTGCCAGTCTTTAGATGGTTGTCACATTAGGACTTCCATTGCAGGGAAGTACCTTGACAACCAACATGTGGGCAGCGCACATTTCCGTTTAATATACCATTCTACAATATGTGCAGAAGTGAAAAGCATATGTTCTCTGCCAACATTGATTTATAGCATGTTTGTTTGTTGAAAGGCCCCGTGATATTGTATTGCTGAGCTGAGCGGGAACAAAAGAGAAATTAACTTCCTCGCTACTGCGACAGTTACGTTATCAGCCTTTCTATTTTATTTTGGTCACAATTCCTCATCTTTGCTTGGCCTTTGGTCTCTTCCCAAGGGTTAAACCCTTCATAATCGATTCAATCCATTTCCAACATTCATCCTTAGACCAATCAAATGTTCAATCTTTAAAGTTGTTAAAATGTTAAATACTGTCATTTACTAGTTTCCTGCATTTGTCGTGCTTGATTGCTCCTCTTGATACTAAATTACCATATCATGAGATTTAGTAGCTCAAGTGGACTTTTTCTTGGAACCTCGAGAATAGGTTAGGACTTTTCAATCAGGAAGGAAGGTCAGGACGTTTAAACTCCTAGCTGAGATCATATTCCCCCTGTACTGCAAATTCACCAATACGAATTATGCAAAACAGAATAATGATACTACTTTTTCCCACCATTCCCATTGATATTTTCTCAGTAATCAAACAGAGAAAATGTGAAGAAACCCATCAACCGAAAAACACAAATTACAACCAAACCAAATGACAAAAGCAAAAATACTCCTATCCCAAGAAGATAAACACCATCGAAACGCAAATGGAAAGTTACCAATTTGATTCTGGGGTCCACAGAGTGCAAGAAAGTGCTAGGGGAAGATATGTACTGGCAAATTGGACTGGAGGTTGCCCCAGATATTGACTTCAGCACCTTCTCAGGTGCAAAGAAGTTTCTTGGCAACCACTTGTGCCAGTCTCCGGTATCAGCAGCAGCAGCACCATCGCTTGCTGTGCATCTGATTGTGGGTCTTAGGGTTTTGTGGGTCAGTGAGAGGCGGGGTATTGAAGTTGAGTACCTTGGACTGAAATGGTGGTGTTTGAAGATTAGGGCTTTGAAGGGGTGTTGGTAAGAGGAGAGAGAAGGGAATGTGGCGGTGGCGGGCGAGTGTGTGTGCCAGTGTGTGCAGTGCATTTGGGTGACCGTTGGGGCGGTTGGAGAGTGGGATGGGATTTTTGGGTGACAGGGAAGAGATGGAATTAGTTGTGCATTCTTATTACAGCACTAGCACATCATTTTTATTAGGTCAGATCGCGTGCTCGCATTTATAGTTCTACTTTTATTGATTAGATTGTTCAGAGATGACGTGTTAAGAGATATGACGGTTCAATTTTACAAAGTTGTAAAAAAGTTTATTTAAATAAGATATTTTATAACAACAAAAGAAAAACTGTCTCCGGAAAAAAGAAGATTTATCGTTATAATTTTTCAAACAACTTTATAGGATTTGTCTGTATTGATTTTACTTCAAAGATGAAAGCCTGTTTTTATAATCATCCAAGCAACTTCAGAAAATCTGTGCACTCAGCCCATACACGAATCGTTGTATGATGCCACTTGCCTCCTTTAGACTTGAGAGTCTACAGGTGATGCAAACACCTTATTCCTAAAAGTTGGCTCAAATTCTGCAGCAAAGGAAACAACAATATGATTGTTCAAACACATCACTTCTTAGTATATAACCCATGGACAGAAAGATCAGTCTCACAACTTCATTGCACAGTCCAGTTAAGCCGAGGACCATATATTCCAGCACAGATACACAATAACCGAAAAATAAAAAGAGTTTACAGAATGTATAGGGAGTCGGGACATATCATTTTTGAATATCAGACTCTTCCTCGATTGTACCGATCTCGTTCAACAACATCTTCAACCCCAGCATGGATAACACCCATGCAAACTAATTGCGTCACGCTCACAACTATCAGTATGGTCTCCAGAGTCCGCTGTTTCATCAAGAATACGGCACAACAAACAGAAGTCATTAACACAAATCCTGCTCATTATGCATCTTGTATTCATGTTTTTTCACCTCAAACAAGTGTCCTCCACTAGTCATATAAGTAGTAAGCTTACCAAGTTTGAGTCAGTCCAGCCTATATTGATCTCCTTGCATGCCAGTCTGGAGATGAAAAGAAGTGAGAGTCAGCTGCATGAAGTTTGTGAGAATTGGAGAAGTAGAAAGTCTTCAAACATGCTGTTCACCCCATGGCAAGTAATGTGAGTGACCATGTTGCAAGAGAAGAGGCAGCAGCTGCATGTAAGTTGGGAACATCCCACTGAATTACATTAGTGATTCCTGTTATTGAGGTGGTGAAGCCCACAACACCAGCTATGAGGGAGAAAATCATGAGAAACCCCGTCGCCAGGTTGCCAAACGGGAAGTATATTGGAAATATCCGAGCTGGGATTGACAGAACAGAGGCTGCAAAAGAATATCTTCTGTTATATGCTGTTTTTATTTTCATTCACGTCAGTAAAAAATTAAAAATACCTGTCTCATGAGCTCTTTCTAGTCCATGATTGACTACCCAGGCAGCAATTGCAGTGACAATGAAGTACAGAAGGAGATTGAGAAGTAAGAGCGCAAGTGCCTCTGATTTGTCAACTCCTGAAGTCATAGGATTTGAACCTCAGAAGCAAGAAGCAAAAAGCTTGAAAGGGTCATCCCTCTTGAAGAAAGATATAAGCATATATAGTAGTATTAGCTAAGAACATTTCTGTCCTATATTCCAGTTCTATTGTGTACTGAATGTGCTGTCAGTATCTTCACTTCAAAGAAATGGCTAGAATTCCTTACTCTTGCTATTGGGTTTGCCTCATTTAGGGGAAAAGAATCCCTCAAAACAAATTTTGTAAAGGGCCTATTGTCTTACATCTGAACTGCACAGCTTTCTCTGGAATAAAATTAACTTTCTGGACATGCCTATATGTACTGCTTGATGTTACAGTATTGCAGGAAAAAGGCATATGAGCTAGCCTTCTCTCCAAAGGCTTTTTCAGCAGTTAGATTGAAAACTTCACTGCAAATTCACCCTCAAACTGTGGCAGGGACAGCGAAACCCCTCATAAACTAAATCAATAACCAAATTTCCACCCAAACTACAGCACCAGTTTCGAGGTTGCTACTAATTAATACTCTGTATCATACTGGGCGGAGGAATCTGGCTAATAATTTTGTATGAGGAAGAATTCTGCAAGCAATCTGTACTTTGCAGAGCTTCTTGCTGTTAATTTCTTGCTTTGTTTTAGGAAGAGAGAACTCCACATTTTTGAACTCATAGAACTTGCATCAGTTCAGTAACTCGAGTACTCTTTAATTCTCATCTGCCATTGCATCGAAGGAGCCAAAATCTGTGCCACATTCACCTATCCCTCATTGAAAAATGAATCAACATCAGCAAGGAATTTAACCAATCTTGTGAAACATATGACAACAGTAGCTCTTTCTTATATAGGGTGAATGCTGAGAAACACTACATCAAAATGATACAATCTCGTCAAAGCCAGTAATTAAAAGATGTCACTAAAGTTGAAAATTGTTGGTAAATTTCTCTAAGAAAATCCTCTGGAAATCATTTAAGTTACTAAGTGCAATACTGAAGAGCAGCAAGACTAGTGCATGAGGCACTCGTAAGGCACCAGGGAGGGTTGATGTACGCGGCCTTACCCCTGCTTTGCTGAGACGCTGTACAATACTTCAAACCCGTGACAACCAGGTCACAATGTAGCAACCTTGGTAGTGTTTTTCTATGGCTCAGCCCTCATATGTATTACTGAAAGAGACAAAAATACTTAAGTCTCATTTTGTAGTCCTTCAAACTTGAATCTTTACATACACTTCTTCAAAAGTATTTCGATTTAACATCCACTAGAGGAGAAGTCACAGAGCCATCCACTCATTCATGCTACTATTTTCATGTGATGGTAATGCTAATTTCAAGCCAGTAACAACCAAACCAAACCAAACAGGACCTTACTGCCGGGTCTGCAGCAAAACTTTCAGGGAAAAATAACAAAGATGGTTCAAACACACACACAGAGGCTCACAATACATAAAGACTGGGAGATGGGTCAAGAGCACATACCTGGAATGGTGCCGGAAAATGGCTGGAAAGGCAAGTTGGAAGTGGGTTCGAGTCCAATGGGAGAGACACGAAATGGAAGAGAGAGAGAGAGACAACAAGTGGCTATATTTAAGGGTTAAGGGGCGGGACATGGAAAGGTCTGTTGGCTTTTCCTTAGTAGATAGGGGTGGTGCGTTTATGTGGTGGAAATCTGTTTTTTATCCTCTCCCTAAAGGTCACCCCAGGAGCAGTTTAAATTTGGGCATTTGTGATAAGGTTTTCCCTCCATCAACAACTGGGCTACTGTCTTGATTCTTGTAAACTCATATGCACTTCTTCTTAAGCACAAGGGAGATCCCAACGATGGTACCAATGTTTGGCCTTCTAAGACTCAAAGTAGTCTTACCATCGCACGTCTTCTGATTGAAAACATAAAGTTTAAATGATGCAGTTTACGTTCCAAGTACTTTGAAACCATAGATTATTTGTGAATTATAATCAGTCGGAAAATCTGAGGTGTATGATTTTTGAAAACTGTGTTAAACAGATGACATTACCAGTGAAATAAGATTCTAACTCTATGGTATGGAGATAGCAAACTACCTATAGTATTGCAGGGAACTTTCCCTTTGCCGATTTTTGATCGGATGAACCTCTATATCTTTAAATATTCTTAGGACTTGATCTCATGTTTCATCTATACGTAACAAGAATAAGAAAAAAAGAGATTATTTCAGAGTTATAATCAGTCGCATTATTCAAGTTGTATGACTCTTGTAACTTGTAAATTCAGAGTGAGACAACGTTCTAACTCTAGGGTAAGGAGATAGCAAAAGCAGCGAATTCTATTCCTCAAGTGCCACAATGTATAATAAGGAAGTCTCTGACCGGATTAGTCGAGTGATGTCCTAACCACTGGACGAAAGCAAACTTCTAGCATTGATGATTTCTCACCTTCTTGCATTACCTTGAGTAGTGCAGACGACTTTTCCTTTTGCCTACTTTTGCTCGGATGTCTATACCTTTAAATATTCTTAGGATTTGATCTCATGTTTCATCTATCTATACATACAAGAAAAAAGAGTTTGGGAAATACTGTAAAGTGTAATCGTAACAAGGTAGGCGTAGTGGAGGTTGCGGCTAGATCACCTTCTTGGAAAGGTAATGCAATTATCTAATGTATTCCGTGCAATTGATTGGCCATGACAAATTAGTGCAATTGACAGGCCAGAGAATTACTACGATAAGGATTATAACACGATAATGAAACTATGTAATTATTATTATGATGGTACCGTAATCCTAACATTTTCACGTCTTTGTTTTCAAAATTTAAATCTCAAATATGATTTGACACAAATTAACGGTCTCACTAATTTGTGGTGTATGATCCACATGATTTGAAATTCCCTTTTTGAACTATTGCTCTTCTGACTTTACTCCGCTTTGTCTTTTCTTTTTGCCTTTTGATACAAAAGACAAATTATTTTTGCTTTGTCAAATCACTAAAATCCTTTCATTTGACTTTGTATACGCTTGCGTAGTTCTATTATGGCAGATAATCATATACTATTATTAATTTTAATCATTCCTCTCAAGATGAATCCATGTGGTCGCTTGTCATGTACCCAGATTTCATCAAGAATCTTCCTTATTTTCTTTTTTAACAATTTTAGCATTAGAAAGTTGGAATAAAATAATGTGAATATGTGTTCTTGTTATTGACAAAGTTACATATTTATTAGCCTTCTCTGTTGTGATGTGTTGCCCGGCCTCTAGTTCAATTATTTTTATTCTCCTGCATAATTAATTACTATTGCCCTTTTAATTTGCTATCTTTAATAACAAATGAGAAGCGGTGAAAGATAGAAATAAGATTCCGTCACAACTTTGGGCACGTACCTGTTCTTACCCTTCAGCAAGAAGTATTTTTTGGTACTACGAATCTTGTATTCATGATTTTGTTACTTTAGTGCCTTTTTGCAAACTTATGAAAATTGATAACCTCTTTAAAACTATTATTTTGTCAAGCAATAAAAGAAATTTTCGGATGTGTTACTATGCCATAGAGAACTTCTCTATGGCCACTAGCAAATAAGTAAATTATGTCCTTATATTAACCCTATATGTATTAGTTCATTATGGGTAAAGAGTCATTTAAGTTTTAAATGTTATAACCTTAATTGTTAACTTTCTTCCCCAGCCGTCACCACCATCCAACGAGGAACTGAAGCAGCAAATTGCGACTGCGAGGAAGCAATGAATGGCGGCGAGATGGGACCTACACCCACCCTGTTGTCCTTCGATCCCACCGATTTTTTATATCTCGCCAATGGTTCGTTGTTGTGGTGTGGGAACTGCCATGGTGGATGGGGTGACCAGGCCATGGTGGGTGGGGGCTATGGCGTGGTGGTGACGGGATGTGGTGGTGAGTTGCAAGTGGAGACCGATAGTGGAGGTGGTGGTACATGGTCGATAGTGGAGGCGACGAGTGATGGAGATGGTAGACAGTGGTGGTGATCCAATCGAAAGTGGTTGTTGTCATCTGACCAATAATGCTAAACCAGGAAAAGAAAAAAAAACTAATAGTATCCAAAACTTCGTCGTTTTGATTATATGCCATAGAGAAGTTTTCTACAACATAATAACACATCCGGCTGCCCCTATATTAAATTAATCTCACTAAATACCAATAAGAGAAATTCTAACACTTCCATTTTTTTAAACTTTTGACGCACTAAATGAGCAGTAAAACGTCTATTCCTTTTAGGGATACTTAATTAATCTTAGTGTGCAAGGCAGAGTACAGGTACGAAATATAAATTCACAAAAAAAAAATTTTTACCAAATATAAAATGCGATATCATTTCAGACGCGTGAAGGCACCTTCAAAACCATGATGCCCACCTTAAACAAGAATTTTTTTTTTTTTTTTTTTCCTATTTTGGGGTGGGGGGTAGCTTGCAGGTTTCTATTTTACAAAATGTGGAACTTGTGTTAATACACAAGTGAACTTTGTGTTGGCTGGATTGATGAAAGTTCTTCATTAAACTCAGAAATTGCTCAAGAGTGGGTGTTAGGGAAAACGACCTATGGCCCACTTTTGGGACAGGCAGATAAGTAGTTGTAGCCAGAGGTGCAACATGCTCAATTGCCCTCTCCGCCATCTATCTCAAATTCTATGGCTTGTGATATCCCAGCTCTTGCTATCATTGATGATATCAGTTTCTTGCAAAACTGGACCAACCAACGGAGAATAGATGGTTAGCACATAATATATGTTTTTCAGATGTAGCATGCAATCTTGCACGCAATGTCATTACGCTTAAGCCAATAGAGAGGCGCGGTTGTGATGCCTCTGAATCATCTTAAAGCAATGGCTCGATCTTGTGCAAACGGGACAAACAAGTAGAGTAGCATGTCACGGCTCGGTTTTTATAGCTTGCCATGGATCCATATATCCCTCCGTTTGTTTTGATTTTTTCTCTGTTTGATGTTCTACAAAATTGGTTTTAATACACGTAAACATTGATTTTATTCATTATTTTCTCAGTTGTTTAACTTGACAAATGGTACTCATTAGTTTTTGCACTTATTACTTGAGATCAATATGTGTTTTTGTATCAAGCTTTATCCTTAAGTTTCACAATAAAAAAAAATCAAAAGAAAACTTAATAGCACAGAGTGAGCATATGGTCTAGTAGTGCTCATGCCTTAAAAGTCATGTATCCCTTGTTTCACAAAAGTAACCAGGGATCTCTCAAGTAAATTGTTCTCTTGTCAAAATTCTCTTGAGCGTCTAATAGGCGAGTCATGTATTAGTTTATGCTCATATGAGCTATTATAAGTAGATCAATAAAAAACCCCAAGGGACGAAACAAATAACAAATGTCTTTAAAGATAATCCCAAGATCACTGATTCTGATTTTCACTCCAATAAATCACATAAAAATTATAATTTTAACCATAGCAAAAAAATAAAAAAAGTAGATCATATATATGAGATAGACAATGTTTCGTGGTTGAACAAAGTGGAAGCATTTGAGAATTTTTGGATCAAGTGCTTAAGGTGGGTAATAATGTGGAGAATAAATGTCTTGAGAGGTTTCCCCCATTTCACCTCTCTGAGAGCACTAGCCCACCTACCAAAGTGCCCTTCACTTCTACCCTTTACCCCTTTGTAGTTTGGTAGTTTTGTGAGGCATGTGCTTCTTGTAGAAGGATAAGCCACCTATGAAACCTCCAAATTTTGAGGTTATGTGCTCAAATCATTTTATTGTTTTAAATTTATTGGCCATCACGGCTTGAGGATGGATTTGAAAATAGGAATTTACAAAATTGGATTTGGTGATTTAGTGAAAAGCAAATTAAGGATTCATTCATGTCAGTTCGTTTTAATAATGAAGTAAGGGGTGTAGTTATGGGTCTAGCTTGGTAAGAATGGCACACACAGTTGTGGTGAAAGTGGTGATGGTGGTATTGTGGAGCTGGGTTAGTGGTGGTTTGATGGCGATTAGATTATAGGTGGCGGTGGTGGTAGTGATTAGCCAGTGATTGACAACGCTTCAAATCCACGTAATTGAGATGGTGGTTGCCCATGTGTGAAATCCTTTATTGGCCAAATGCTTGTTACTTGGCTGCCATAGTGGATTGAGAGAGAAAATTCAATTTTTTCCCCAGAAGAAAGCAACAACAGTTGAAGAAAAATGAAATTTGAAATTTGTCCCCCAATTGTTGATTACAGCACCAAAAGATCAGATACGAGATTGGATGAGGAAGATCGGACGATAGAGAGATTGGAGATTAAAGGAAGAGATTGGACAGAGAACTTAGTGAGCGAAATGCAGGGCGACTGCGGAAAAGAGATGAAATTTGGGATTGGAACCCTAAAAAGCCTAAAAGTATAGAGTACTAATCTGGGTAACCCATGGGCAACCTGCACCCAACCCAAACCGACCCACTACTTACGGTCCAGTCTGGTATGTGACATTTTTCAAGGGTGTTCATTTCAACTAATCGTACCAGTTTTTGAGGCGCAGGGTGCGGGCCAATTTTTGCCAGGTCTACTTGCTACTGGCAACTAGATGAAGATGACAAAAGAAAATAATAGCAACAAATCTTTGTGACGGAATTTATTTTTCTTTTATTTCCTTTTAGCACTCTATGTAGCAGCAAGTACTAATGCCCCAAATTCTAGAAGACAAGACATCCTTGTAGAATAAAGGAAACATACTTACTGTGAAGGTTAAACTGGCAGATGTGGTTGCCACAGACAAGCCCTTTCTTGTAAGCTGCAAGGGTCCTAATTTCATGATTAAATATGAATAACCTTCCAAAGATGCTGGAAGATTCGGCAATCCCATTAGTGAAGGTGGTGGGGTTCTTGATTGGACAGCAGGGGGCACACCATCTGCTTCCAGCCCCAACATTATAACTAGAATTCCAGAGAGCAGAGCCACTCTTCCCAATTGATCCTACAAAAGATATTGGTAAAGACTATATGAAGCTACACAAAATAGAGAATACATATCTTAAAACAAGAAAGCACTATTATGCATTATTCACTATTATGGAAAGGAACCGTCCCAAAAAGCAAGAAAACTAAATAGAGAGCCCCTATTCTCTCTCTAAACCCTTTCTAAAAGAGATGCAACAGGAAGAGGTTATCTTATCCCGACTTTCCAGTCCCACATGACCCAGTCCGACGTCTTCTTTCGCCAAGCTCAACGACTACAGTCAAAGAATCCTCGTGCCTCAAACGGCACTTTAAGCAAGGGTTGGTGGTGCTTCTGGGGTGGATCATAGAAGCTACTGCTTGCGATGGCAACTATACGGTCACTGGTTGTGCTTGCCTAGTCCTCGTTCAATCAACTTGTTCTCGCATTATCACTATGGTCAGACTTCTCCAGTACAAGTTTGTTGCAGCATAGGTCAAGCAAGTTGTAGCTATAATGTATTGATATAAAAGGCTCAATCTGAGCAGTCTGCTTCATGCCACAGCAATTCCTCTGATTCCTTAGACCGCAGCCTGTGTATCTATATTTTGTAGTGCTTGTCCACTTTGAAGGCTCTCAAGTCAATGTGCTACCTTCATGCCAGTTTGTTTGCAGCATAGGTCAAGCAAGTTACAGCTATAATATATTGATATGCAATAAGGCTCAATGACCAGTCTGCTTCATGCCACAGCACTTCCTCTACTTCCTCAGACTGGAGCCTGTGTA
The DNA here is from genome assembly GCA_033065855.1 of Escallonia rubra. Taxonomy (NCBI): domain Eukaryota; kingdom Viridiplantae; phylum Streptophyta; class Magnoliopsida; order Escalloniales; family Escalloniaceae; genus Escallonia; species Escallonia rubra. The sequence goes on from JAVXUO010001445.1 coordinate 172,234, forward strand.
TCTATATTTTGCAGTGCCTGTCCATTTTGAAGGCTCTCAAGTTGTTTGTGCTACCTTCCTTCGAGAAGAAACTGCGGATCTGATGCATTGTCATACCATCTTTTCCCCAAATACCATTTACCTTTGGGCCACTTCCCAGCCAGTGAATCATGAAACACTGGTGTATCCTCCGATGTGAAGATTTAACGATTAATTGTCTTTATGGACCAAACTCTCGCCCATCCTAGGCTCTAGCCTTTTTCCTGTTTCACGCTCTACTGCCTAACTTGTTTATTTTCTTTTAGTGTTGTTTATTATATACAAAACGAGTAGCAAACTTAGAGACGCCAAAGGCTCTGTTGCAAATATTCCCAGCAAACTTAATCACTTGCGGCCAACTAAAAAAAGGAGGCATTTTAGGAATCAAAATTACATTAAACTAACAATTAATGTTCAGCCTTCTTTAGTTGATACTAGGTATCTCAATACCTTAAAAGGGAGAACTTACCATCCATACGCGTCGCGGCAGAATCCATACAGATAATAAAGCCAGATATACAACTAATCCACCATGCATAAGAATATGAGCCCTTGCTGGTACAATAACCAGAGTCACTAGCCATTGCCAAGATTCCTTAATATTGTAAATTAAATTAAAATTAAGCATAAACAGAAGCTAAAGAAGAAAATAAGTGTCATGAAAAGACCTTAGAATTAGAAATTTCTACTTCCACAATTAAACCTTAAAGAAGTCTTTAAGAAAGGGTTAATTATGCAAGTGTGGCGCTGGTTAAAACAAAAGAAGATACTCACAATCCGTGTCACGTATGAACCAGAAGAGATAACAGCTAGAGGCTGAGGGCAAGGGCCGAACTCAAATCGATGGTGGAAGGAGGTCTAGTTTGTCAAGCATATACAGCGTATACAAATGTGTCAATTGTTTGATTGCTACCTTTTGCTTTATGATAGAAGGGATGTGACGTGCTACCCACGCAGAGATCACTGGCCAGTCTTTAGATGGTAGTCACATTAAAACTTCCATTGCAGGTAAGTACCCTGACAACCACCACGTGGGCAGCGTACATTTCCGTTTAATACACCGTTCTAGTGTTCTACAATATGTGCTTGTTTGCTTGGTCACGATTCCTCATCTTTGCTTGGCCTTTGGTCTATTTCCAAGGGTTAAACCTTTCAGAATTGAGTCAATCCATTTCCAACATTCATCCTTAGACCAATCAAATGTTCAATCTTTAAAGTTGTTAAAATGTTAAATACTGACATTAACAAGTTTCCTGCATTTGTCGTGCTTAAATGCTCCTCTCGATACTAAATTACCATATCATGAGATTTAGTAGCCCAAGTGGACTTTTTCTTGGAACCTCAAGAATAGGTTAGACTTTTAAATCAGGAAGGTAGGTTAGGACATTTAAACTCCGAGCTGAGATCATATTTCCCCTTTACTGCAAATTCACCAATACGAATTATGCAAAACAGAATAATGATACTACTTTTTCCCACCATGCCCATTGATATTTTCTCAGTAATCAAACAGAGAAAATGTGAAGAAACCCATCAACCGAAAAACACAAATTACAAGCAACCCAAATGACAAAAGCAAAAAAATACTCCTATCCCAAGAAGATACACACCATCGAAACGCAAATGGAAAGTTACCAATTTGATTCTGGGGTCCACAGAGTGCAAGAAAGTGCTAGGGCTTCATATGTACTGGCAAATTGGACTGGAGGTTGCCCCAGATATTGACTTCAGCACCTTCTCAGGTGCAAAGAAGTTTCTTGGCAACCACTTGTGCCAGTCTCCGGTATCAGCAGCACCAGCACCAGAGCTTGCTGTGCATCTGATAGTGGGTCTTAGAGTTTTGTGGGTCAGTTAGAGGCGGGGTATTGAAGTTGAGTACCTTGGACTGAAAAGGTGGTGTTTGAAGATTAAGGCTTTGAAGGGGTGGTGGTAAGAGGAGAGAGAAGGGAATGTGGCGGTGGTGGGCGAGTGTGTGTGCCAGTGTGTGCAGTGCATTTGGGTGACCGTTGGGGCGGTTGGAGAGTGGGATGGGATTTTTGGTTGACAGGGAAGAGAGATGGAAAAAGTTGTGCATTTTTATTACAACACTAGCACATCATTTTTATTAGGTTAGATTTGATCCCAACTCCAGGGGCTCCAATTCTTGTTACACACAGACCGCTTGCTCACGTCTGTTTAAGAACTCGTTTATAATTGTGATCTTATTGATCCGATTGATCAGAGTTGAGGTGTTAAGAACTTTTCACATAAAAATTATGCTTTCAATTTTTTTTTCTAATTTAACCTAGAATTTGTCTAATTTCAACTCATCAAAGTCGTAGAAAAGTTGACTTTAGTAGGATGTCTTATGACGACAAAAGTAAAATCGTATTTGGAAAAAGAAAATTTATTGTTGTAATCATCGAAACAAATTCATAGTATTTTGTCAAAAAAAAAATTTTACTTAAAAAATGAAAAATGTAAGTCTGTCTTTATAATCATCCAAGCAACTTTTGAAGATCTGTGCGCTCAACCCATGTATGAATCAGTGTGAGATGCCACTCGCCTCCTCGAGACTTGAGAGTCTCTAGGAGATGCAGATGGGACTGGGTTTTAGGATCCACACACTTTATTCCTAGAAATTGGCTCAAATTTTGCAGCAAAGGAAACAACTATATGATTGTTCAAGCACATCTTCTCCTTTAAGAATGAGACCCATAGACAATTGTAACATCAGTCTCACAACTTCATTGCACAGTCCAGTTAAGCCGAGGACCATACCTTCCAGCACAGATTTACAAAAACCGAAAAATAAAAAGAATTTACAGAATGTATAGGGACTTAAGACATATCATTTTCCAATTTCAGACTCATCCTCGATTGTACCGACCTCGTGCAACAACATCGCCAACCCCAGCATGGATAGCACCCATGCAAACTAATTGCGTCACGCTCACAATTATCAGTATGGTCTCCAGAGTCCGCTGTTTCATCAAGAATACAATACAGCACAACAAACAAAAGTGATTAACACAAATCCTGCTTCTTATGCGTCTTGTGTTCATGTTTTTTCACCTCAAGCAAGTGTCCTCCACTAGTCATAAGTAGTAAGCTTACCAAGATTGAGCCAGTCCAGCCTATATTGATCTCCTTGCATGCCAATCTGAGATGTAAAGAATTGAGAGTTAGCTGCATGAAGTGAATGTGAAAGTTGGAGAAGTAGAAAAGTATTCAAATATGTTGTTCACCCCATGGCAAGCAGTGTGAGTGACCATGTTGCAAGAGAAGAGGCAGCAGCTGCATGTAAGTTGGGAACATCCCACTGAATTACATTAGTGATTCCTGTTATTGAGGTGATGAAACCCACAACACCAGCTATGAGTGAGAAAATGACGAGAAACCCCGTCGCCAGGTTGCCGAACGGGAAGTATATTGGAAATATCCGAGCTGGGATCGACAGAACAGAGGCTGCAGAAGAATATCTTAGGTTATATGCAGTTTCTATTCTCATACACGTCAGTAATATAAAAAATACCTGTCTCGTGAGCTCTTTCTAGTCCATGATTAACTGCCCAGCCAGCAATTGCTGTGACAATGAAGTACAGGAGGAGATTGAGAATTAAGAGCGCAAGTGCCGCTGATTTGCCAGGTCCAGAAGCCATGGGATTTGAATGTCAGAAGCAAGAAACGAAAACTTGCAAGGTCATCCCTCTTGAAGAAAGATATGAACATATATAGTAGTATAAGCTAAGAACATTTCTGTTCTATATTCCAGTTCTATTGTGTTCTCAATGTGCTGTCAGTATCTTCACTTCAAAGAAATGGCTAGAATTCCTTGCTCTTGCCATTGGGTTTGCCTCATTGAGGGGAAAAGAATCCCTCAAAACACAATTTGTAAAGGGCCCATAGTCTTGCATCTGAACTGCACAGCTTTCTCTGGAATAAAATTAACTTTCTGGACATGCCTAAATGTACTGTTTGATGTTACAGTATTGCAGGAAAGAGGCATATGACCAAGGGTCCAAAGGCTTTTTCAGCAGTTAGATTTAAAACTTCACTGCAAATTCACCCTCAAACTGTGGCAGGGATGGCGAACCCCCTCATAAACTAAATCAATAACCAAATTTCCACCCAAACTACAGCACCAGTTTCAAGGTTGCAACTAATTAATACTCCGTATCATATACTGGGAGGAGGAATCTGGCTAATAATTTAGTATGAGGAAGAATTCTGCAACTGTTATAGCTTGGCAGTGCTTTAGAATTCGTAGCAAAAAAAAAAAATACCATTGACAAAAGAAGTCCACCGTACTCCAGGACATACATGAACTGCAGGCATTTAAGTAAAATGTTGTTAACTCTTTCCAGAATTTTGGTAAACACACCCTGATCCCTAAAAGTCTTGCATGAAAAACTATTTTCCAGGATTAAGCATGAACACCGACTCACTTTGGGATCTTTATTTACAATGGATCATCTTCTAACGATCTAGAGAAAAATGAAACGCTCTTCCAAGTGCATGGGGGCACTAATCCCAAGTGATTTTCTTCAGATAACTTTATTCTCTCTCCAATGGATTCTAGACTTTCATTGCTAGTTTCTGAGCAGCAAGAGCTTCAGCCTCGAGGGTTGGCTCCCACAGCAGAGTAGTTTCGGCAAGTAATGCGGTCACAACATAAGGGTCCATGTTTGAAGCTGGGCGTCGATCTTCCAAATAACCTACAGAAAAAAGTGAAGATCAGGAGACTAGACTCATTGCAATCAGTAACGTGTCACAATATCAAAAAGTACAAACTTTACCACATCTTTTTCTTTGGTAAGTGAGGGAATTAAGGATTCCACGCATGCTAATGATTACACAATTTTGGTTAACATAAGTTTAAGAACAATAGAGCCGCTTATTCTCAGCTGTGAGATGAGCAAATTCCTTTTTGCGAATCTATTTTCCATATAATGTATCCTAAATGAACATAATAGTCTGGTTAACAGCAATACCTTTGCCTTCCTTCTCGGTATCTCGCCCAACGCGAATTGAGCAACCACGATTAGCAACCCCCTGTGAGGCAAAGCCAGGTGAGTTGGAGAAAATCAGGAAAAAGCATTTCTTATCTCCATTTGCTTAAGTGTTTATGACATAAAGACAAGTGTCAAGTATATCTCAGCATACCCATGAAAATGTGTTGATACTGGCAGTTTCATGTTTTCCTGTCAACCTTCTCTCGTTTCCTTCTCCATATGCACTGATGTGCTCTTTGTGGCGAAGTGACAGATTCAGTATTGCCTTCTTAATAACTTCGAAGCCTCCCTCCTCTCTCGTACTCTTTGTACTGCGATATAAAGATTATTGAAGTCATAAATGATTCCTTATTTCTCTAGATGTTCTGGCATGTTAACTCATTACATTCGTTTGAGTTCTACCGTGCTATCCTCGTGAATATTCAAATATTTAAAGTACCTGTAATTGGTATGGCAACCTGCTCCATTCCAGTCACCCTGTCAACTCAAAGCAGAAAGGGAGATGTTCCCATCAAATACAGTATAAAACCAAAGTAAACTTGCTGTTACACTGATCTACATTACCTCAATCGGTTTTGGGTCAAGTGTAAGAACGACTCCAGCTTGTTCTGTGATTCTCTGTTAGAACAGTGAAAGGACGATAATTTTAAGTATAATTGAATTTCAAATGTTGTCTAGTATCCTATGGATGAAGTGAAATGTAAAACAACAATCAAGCAAAACCAGCTATGTGCATAAGTCGTACAACTTCAAGAAGATTGTGTCTGGCTTTATCTAGCAGCCAATGCATGAGAATGAAGAATTACCTCAAGGAGGTATCTAGCACACCAGATATGATCTCCAGCTTCAATTCCCACACTAGGACCGACTTGGAACTCCCACTGCAACATTGACCATAAATACGATGGTTGTAACATTTGCCCAATGCCCTGGTTCTGGAATGTCAGATGGTGAAAAACGAGAACAAACCTGGCCAGGCATAACCTCCCCATTTGTGCCACTTATATTAATTCCAGCATATAAGCAAGCCTTGTAATGTGCATCTGATATGTCTCTACCAAATGACTTATCTGCCCCAGCAGCACAATAATATGGACCCTACAGAGCACAAAAGGTATGATAAGTGCCATTTTTATGAGAGAGCAACTTCATCCGATAATTTTTTATCACAGCTTCAAATCATTTTTCCTTCCTTCCAATACGTGTAGTCGTGTACCTTTGGAGAGTTATTGCTCCAAGTCAAATAGGCTTTTCGGATGGAAAAAATTGTTCAAGAGTAACATTATTGTTGAGGAAGAACCTTATTACCTGAGGACCAGGATAGCCTCCAACAGGCCATCCCAAAGGCCACTTCACGTCTGTTTGGAGTAAGGTGTACTCTTGTTCTATCCCAAACCTAGAGCAGATTGATTGCAAACTTATAATTAGCAATTGTAATCCATATTTTGCAATAAGAACCAGGATAACCACCGGTCTGTGACCTCTTTGTTCCTGAGACAATAAATTTAGGCTCTTCATTTTCATGAAGTAAGGGGCTGTTTGACAAAACTGAAATCTACATGCTGAAAACTTAGGGTTGAAGTTGTTGAACTGAAAACTTACGCTGCTCAATTAGTAGCACTGAAAAATAAATTGACATGTTTGACAAACCAAAAGCGAAAATCTGAAAATTGGTTCATTTAAAATCTATTTACTTTATCAGAGAAGGAAGAATAATGGTGATGTTGGTGGAAAGGTGCTTGTAATGGTGGTGGTAATGGTGATTGGAGAAGCGGTAATGACATAGTGGTGGTGGTGGCAGCGGCGATGGTGTGGTGGAGGTGGTGGTGGTGTGGTGATGGTGGCGACTAGGTGGTAATCATGATGGTGGTTGTAGCAGGGACATGGTGGTTCTGGTGGTTGGAGTGGTGTTGCCAGCAGAATGATGGTGGCGGAGGAATGGTTGTGGTGTTGAGGCATGGTGGCCATGGAAGTCTAATGGTGGTGGAGGTGATGGCTGTTGGTGGATATGGTGTTTGTGATGGTGGCTACGGCATCATGGTGGTAAATATTCCTTTTATGTAATATTCTGTTTATTAGCTTCTGGACATCCCACTTAAAATCAAGTGATAAGTCCCCTCTGACTAATAATTTTGGTTTATTATAGACAAATGTTGATTCTTTAAGTGATACAAGGTTGAGTTTATCAAACGCACTTAATAGAAAATAATTGATACTTTCAAGTGATTAATTGTGTTATCAACATACCCTAAGAATTTCAAAATAAACAACGTATCAAGGTTCAGTGAACCATGAAGTCCCGAGGGACAAGCCAATTAGCAGAAACTTACCACGGCACTTCAGCTACAACCTTTGGATCACTAAAAATCTGTGCAGCCTTGTGGCGCTTGTTTGTGGGGATAGGCTCGCCTGCTGGTGTGTATGCATCACAAACTACCTTCTCAAGCCAAAAATAAGATAAGAATGAGCATGCCTTTAGGTTGTTAATCATCTGAGCTGAAACGACAATAATCAATTTCCAAATTATGCTATAGTATATCTGCATAGATCACTAGTCACTTGCATGATACTCAACTTACCAAGATATTGTTTCCACCACGGAAAGGATCCTTAAAAATTGCTTGAGGGCTGGAAAAGAGAATAATCACCATTATGGATCTTATGGTTTAAAGAGGAAAAAGGAAAAATGAAAACTATCTAGCCTTGTCATTCATAAAGATCTTACTATATAATTACTTCACTGTCTTCTCCTGGTGCTTGTCCAGTACTTGATCCATCGTAATTCCACTTTGGAAGCTCAGAAGGGTGTTCAACTGGCTTTGATATTGTCTGGAATAATGAGATTGTATTGAATATTAAGTTTCAGCGATAAACAACTAATGGACATGTTTCTTTGGAAAAATTCATCATAGCATCATCACAATAGGAATGTCATATTACCCTTGATTTACTTCGCACGTCAAGGCCAGTTCCTCCAATCCTATTTTAAAAGGCAATCATAAGCAAGATTAAGGTCTGCTCTTATAAAACCCAATAAGTACATCCAGTATCAATGCAAGCATAAAACCACTGGTAAAAGTACTCATCTTACTTCTTCTATAATTGCTACCTAGACAGACTATTTTGCACAATACTATAAAGCATGCAGCGAGGGGAATGTACCAAATGTACTCGGCAATAATCTTATCGGTGTATGGAGTAACATCCAAGTTTAACAGATCCTCCATCCTGTTAATGGTACCATGTTCGGACTTTACTGCAAGCAATCTGTACTTTGCAGAGCTTCTTGCTGTTAATTTCTTGCTTTGTTTCAGGAAGAGAGAACTCCACATTTTTGAACTCATAGAACTTGCATCTCTTGAGTAACTTGAGTTCTTTGTAATTCTCATCTGCCATTGCACTGAAGGAGCCAAAATCTGTGCCATATTCACCTATCCGTCACTGAGAAATGAATCAACATCAGCAACGAAACATATGACAACAGTAGCTCTTTCCTACATAGGATGAAATGCTGCAAAACACTCCATAAGAATGATACAATCTTGTCAAAGCCAGTAATTAAAAGATGTCACTAAAGTTGAAAATTGTAGGTAAATTTCTCTAAGAAAATCCCCTGGAAATCATTTAAGTTACTAAGTGAAATACTGAAGAGCAGCAAGCCTACTGCATGAGGCACTCGGAAGGCACCAGGGAGGGTTGATGTACTCTTCTGTTACCCCTGCTTTGCTGAGACGCTGTTCAATAGTTCAAACCCGTGACCACCAGGTCACAATGTAGCAACCCTGGTAGTGTTTTTCTATGGCTCAGCCCTCATACGTATTACTGAAAGTGACACGAAAATTCGTAGTCTCATTTTGTAGTCCTTCAAACTTGAATCTTTACATACACTTCTTCAAGAGTATATCGATTTAACATCCACTAGAGGAGAAGTCACGGAGCCATACACTTATTCATGCTACTATTTTCATGTGATGGTAGTGCTAATTTCAAGCCAGTAACAACCAAACCAAACCAAACAGGACCTTACTGCCGGGTTTGCAGCAAAACTTTCAGGGAAAAATAACAAAGATGGTTCAGACACACACACATAGGCACACAGTACATAAAGACTGGGAGATGGGTCAAGAGCACATACCTGGAATGGTGCCGGAAAATGGCTGGAAAGGCAAGTTGGAAGTGGGTTCGAGTCCAATGGGAGAGACACGAAATGGAAGAGAGAGAGCGAGAACAAGTGGCTATATTAAAGGGTTAAGGGGCGGGACATGGAAAGGTCTGTTGGCTTTTCCTCAGTAGATAGGGGTGGTGCGTTTATGTGGCGGAAATCTGTTTTTGATCCTCTCCCTAAAGGTCACCCCAGGAGCAGTTCACAATTTGGGCATTTGAGATAAGGTTTTCCCTCCATCAACAACCAAGCCAGTGTCTTGATTCTTGTAAACTCATATGCACTTCTTGTCTTGTTAAGAACGAAGGAGATCCCAATGATGGTTCCCATGTTTGGCCTTGCGCTCTGACACTCAAGTTAGTCCTTCAGTGGCACGTCTTCTGATAAAAAAAAAACATAAAATTTATAAGACGTGTTTTATCAATTCCAACTACTTTAAAATTATAAATTATTTGTGAGTTATAATCAATCACATTATTCGAGTTGTATGCCTCTTGTAACTTGTAAAGAATTAAGAATGTTAGAACATATGACGTTACGAGATTAAAACAATACTTTAACTATAAGGTAAAGAGATAGCAAGCTACCGTAACTTTTCTTTTTGCCTACTTTTGCTCGGATGAACGTCTATATCTTCAAATACTCTTAGGACTTGACCTCATTTTCATCTATCTATACATAAGAGGAATAAGGAGAAAAAAAAAAGGGTTTGGGAAATAGTGCAAAGTGTAGTCGTAACAGGATAGGCGCATTGGAGGGTGCGGCTAGATCACCTTCTTGGAGAGGTAATGCAATTATCTAATGTATTGCGTGCAATTGATTGGCCATGGTAAATTAGTGCAATTGATAGGCCGTGAGAAATCACTACAATAAGGACTATAACACGATAATGAACATACACAATAATTGTGATGATACCGTAATCTTAACATTTTCATATCTTTGTTTCAAAAGTTAAATCTCAAATATGATTTGACACGGTATAACGGTCTTTACTAATTTGTGGTGAATGATTCACATGATTGAAATTCCCTTTTTGAACTATAGCTCTTCTAACTTGGCTCCATGTTGTCTTTTCTTTTTGCCTTTTGATACATTTTAAAAGACAAATCATTTTTGCTTTTTCAAATGACTAAAATCTTTTCATTTGACTTTGTATACGCTTGCGTAACGCTATGGTAGATAATCATATATTATCAATTTTTTTAATCATTCCTCTCAAGATGAATCCATGTGGTCGCTTGTCATGTACCCAGATTTCATCAAGATTCTTCCTTTTTTTTTTAACAATTTTTGCATTAGAAAGTTGGAATAAAATAATGTGAATATGTGTTCTTGTTAGTGAAAATTATATATTTTATTAGCCTTCTATGTTGTGATGTGTTGTCCGGCCTCTAGTTCAATTATTTTTATCCTCCCGCATAATTTATTATTACTATTGCCCTTTTAAGTTGCGATCTTTAATAACAAGTGAGAAGCGATAAAAGACAGAAATAAGATTCCGTCACAACTTTGGGCACGTGCCCGACCCTTCACCAAGAAGTGTTTTTTGGTATTAGGAATCTTATATTGATGGTTTTGTTATTTTAATGTCTTTTTGAAAACTTATGAATTTTGAGAACCTCTTTAAAACTACTAATTTTTTCAAACAATAAAAGAAACATTTGGATGTGTTGTTATGCCTTAAAGAACTTCTCTATGCCGAGTAGCAAATAAGAAAATTATGTCTTTATATTAACCCTACATGGGTAAAGAGTCATTTAAGTTTTAAATTTTATAACCTTAATTGTTAACTTTCTTTCCCAGCCGTCGCCACCATCCAACGAGGAATTGAAGCAGCAAATCACGACTCTGACGAAGCAACGAACGCCGGCAAGATGGGAACCATGCACCTACCATGTTGTCCTTCGATCCCACCGAGTTTTTACATCTTGCCAATGGTTCCTTGTTGTGGTGTAGGAACTGCAATGGTGGGTGGGGCGACCAAGCCATGGTGGGTGGGGGCTATGGCGTGGTGGTGATGTGATGCGGTGGTGGGTTGCAAGTGGAGACCGATAGTGGTGGTGGTGGCGGTGCATGGTCGACAGTGGAGGCGGTGGGTGATGGAGATAGTGGACAGTGGTGGTGATCAGTCGAAAGTGGTTGTTGTCATCCGACCATAAATGCAAAACCAAAAAAAGAAAGAAAAAAATGCTAAAAGTATCCAAAACTACGTTGTTTTGATTATTTGCCACAGAGAAGTTCTCTCTGACATAATAACACATCCGGCAGCCCCTATAAAATATTAAATATTACTAAATACCAATAAAAGAAATTCTAACACTTCCAAAAAAAATTTAACTTTTGACGCAATAAATGAATAGTAAACGTCTATTCCTTTTAGGAATACTTAATTGATTTTAGTGTGCAAGGTAGAGTACAAATACTAAATATAAATTTACCAACAAAAAAAAAATTACCAAATATAAAATGCGATATCATTTCGGACGCGTGAAGGCGCCTTCGAAACCATGATGTCCACCTTAAACAATTTTTATTTTTTTTCCTATTTTGCGGTGCGGGGTAGCTTTGCAGGTTTCTATTTTACAAAATGTGGAACTTGTGTTAATACACAAGTGAACTGTGTGTTGGCAGGACTGATGAAAGTTCTTCATTAAACTCAGAAATTGCTCAAGAATGGGTGTTAGGGAAAACGACATATGGCTCACTTTTGGGACAGGCAGATAAGCAGGAGTAGCCAGAGGTGCAGCATGCTCAACTGTCCTCTCCGCCACCCATCAAGTTCTATGGCCTGTGACATCCCAGCTCTTGCTATCATTGATGATATCAGTTTCTTGCAAAACTGGACCAACCAAACATCAAAAGAACCATTCATTTCCAATAATCCGAAGAACAGATGGTTAGCAGTTAGCACAGAATATATGTTTTTCAGATGTAGCATGCGATCCTGCACCTGCACGCGATGTCGTTGCGTTTAAGCCTATATAAAAGCGACAGTTGTGATACCTCATTTGAATCATCTTAAAACAACGACTTGATCTCGTGCAAACGGGACTAACAAGTAGCATGTTACAGCTAGGTTCTTATAGCTTGTCGTGGATCCATATATCCCTCCGTTTGTTTTGGTTTTTTCTCCTTTTTTGATGTTATACAAAATTGTAGAATATGTTTGATACACGTAAGTATTGACTTTATTCATTATTTTATCAGTTGTTTAACTTGGCAAACGATACTTATTAGTCTATAGTTACTACTTGAGATCAATATGTTCTTTTTTCCTTTTTTTTTTTATCAAGCTCTATCCTTAAGTTTCATAAACCAAAAAAATCAAAAGAAAACTCAATAGCACAGAGTGAGTATATAGTCTAATAGTGTTCATGCCTTAAAAGTCACCTATCCCTTGTTTCTCAAAAGTAACCATAGATCTCTCAAGTAAATTGTTCTCTTTTCAAAAGTCTTCCCGAGCGTCTAATAGGCGAGTCATGTATTAGTTTCTATTCAGATGACTTATTATAAGTAGATCAATAAAGAACCCCAAGAGACGAGACAAATAACAAATGTCTTTAAATATAATTCCAAGATCACTGGTTCTAATTTTCACACTCCAACAGATCACACAAAAATTATAATTTTAACCAAAAAAAAAAAAAAAAAAAAAAGTCGATCATATATATATATGAGATAGATAATGTCATAACAATGTCTTCGCGTTGAACAAAGTGGAAGCATTTGAGAATTTTTGGATCAAGTGCTTAAGGTGGGTAATAATGTGGAGCATAAATGCCTTGAGAGGTTTCCCCATTTCACCTCTCTGAGAGCACTAGCCCACCTACCAAAGTGCCTTTGACTTCATATTCCCCCAAAAAAAAAAAAAAAAGTGCCTTTGACTTCGCCTCTCTACCCCTTTGTAGTTTGGTAGTTTTGTGAGGCATGTGCTTCTTGTAGAAGGATAGATAATCCACCTATGAAACCTCCAAAGTTTGAGGTTATGTGCTCAAATCATTTTATTGTTTAAAATTTATTGCCCATCACGGCTTGAGGTTGGATTTGAAAATAAGAATTTACAAAATTGGAATTGGTGATTTAGTGAAACGCAAATTAAGGATTCATTCATGTCCGTTCGTTTTACTAATCAAGTAAGGGGTGTAGTTATGAGTCTAGCTTGATAAGAATGGCATGCGCAATCGTCATGAAAGTAGTGAGAGTGGTATTGTGGAGCTGGATGGATGGTGGTTTGATTGCAATTAGATTAGTGGTGGCGGTTGTAGTTATGAGTCTAGCTTGATAAGAATGGCATGCGCAATCGTCATGAAAGTAGTGAGAGTGGTATTGTGGAGCTGGATGGATGGTGGTTTGATTGCAATTAGATTAGTGGTGGCGGTTGTAGTAGTAATTGGCCGGTGAATGGCAGCGCTTCAAATCCACGTAATTAAGATGGTGGTTGCCCGTGTGTGAAATCCTTATTGGCCAAATGCTTATTACTTGGTTGTCGTAGTGGATTGAGAGAGAAAGTTCAATCTATGCCCCAAATGAAAGCAACAAGAGTTGAAGAAAAATGAAATTTGTCCCTCAATTGTTGATTACAGCACCAAAATTAAAAAGTATCATGATGTTGCATGCCACAATTAAAATATTTAGGTAATTTGCCATGTGACCCCAAAGTTTAAACTTTTATACACCAAGCTTTATTTGCACTGCAAAACCTGTGCTTTTCCCAAAAGTACAATGAAAACCCAACGTTTACATATTATCTCAATATCCTAATATCTTCCTATTGCTCAATTGATGAACAAAACAAGGGTAAAACCATCTATTTGGGTCTATATTATAGGTCGTCGTTTTACCACCAATAGAATCAAAAGGAATTGGAATTTGAAGTTCGGTCCGAATTATCAATCTCACTGCCAGCTACATATCCCACCAATTTTCCTATACCACCACCATGAAATTCCACCCAACCCACGACCTTCTCTGTCACCATCACTAGCTCTCAAACCCAAAATACTCGAAACTATTGCCACCATGATGTTGTGTGCCACAATAAAAATATTTAGGTGTTTTGCCACGTGACCCCAAAGTTTACATTTTTATACACCAGGCTTTATTGCACTGTAAACCTGTGTTTTTCCCAAAAGTACAATAAAAACCCAACGTTTACATATTATCTAAAAATCCTAAATATTTTCCTATTGCTCAAGTGATGAACAAAACAAGGGTAAAACCGTCCGTGCGGGTCCATATTGTCATCACCACCATAGGTCGTCGTTTTACCACCAATAAAATCACGAGATTTGAAATTTGAAGTTCGGTCCGAATTATCATTCTCACCGCCAACTACATATCCAACCAACACCACCATGAAATTCCACCCAACCCACGACCTTCTCCATCAACTTCACTAGCTCTCAAACCCAAAATTCGCGAAACTATTGCCACCATGACCCCTTGAAATCCAAATTAAAAACAAAAACTGTCAAAAATTAGATTGTATTGTAGACCTGGAAAGTTAGAGTGTAAATTTTATCAATCCACATATATGTGACCACATCTTGAATAAAAACATAAAAGAATATGTTGATCTATAATGCGTGAGGTTATTCAGTGCGTGCTTGCGTGTGGATGACATGGTAAAGGAGATGGGATGTGAAAACACCATTATCGGTGGATATGGGTGATTAAAAGGTGATGGATGGTGGTAATGTTGTTGATATATGGCCAGAGTGATTTGCTATTGCTGTTCGTGTCTGTAGAAGCGATTTTGAAAGTGATGGTTGGTGGCCAATAGTGGTGATGGTGGCCAGTGGCGGTGCAATGGTGGTTAATAGCGGTGATGGCAATAAAGACCTGAAAAGACAATTATACCCTCCCTTTTATGTTGATTGCAAGAATAGGCAAACCTTAGGTTCAGAGAGCCTACGTATAGATGTTGGATTTTAGCTCTAATTTTTAAAATCAATGATGGGGTCTGTTTGGCACATGGCACATGTTTTGCAGTTGCAATCAAGCTTATGTGTAATTAATCCTTTATAGAAAGATCTACTTCTATAACCATTTTGCACTTAAAATAACATAAAAGTGTAGGAATAATCTCACCTGAAAATATGCTATATGTATATCTACGTGAATGCATATCAAGTAAGTCTTGTTACTTTTTTTTTTAAATTGTAATTTTTGAAGGTGAAATATTACACTTTATACATTCAAAATATAATGCATCCCACTATCTTAGAATACTTGACCCACAACCTGGAGCCACATAATCAAAATTTGGAATTGAGAATATAGAAAGCTAGCAATAATCATGTCAAATATGCTGTCTTAAACTTAAAGAATCAAATCCAATCCAACTTAAATATAAAAAAGAGTAAGGGACACACTCAAGAGGAAAGTAAAGCTCACTTGAACAATTTTTAGGTGGTCTGACCATCCAACATAATGTCTCCATTTAGATCCAGGGACAAAGTAGATCCATTGACAAAAAAAAAAAAAACCTTCATATACAAGACAAGATACTATAAGCATAATCAACCTTCAGTTCAAAAGTTATCCCCAGTAATTTGCAGATTGGATCTTCATATAAGTTGGGGAGGAATACACATGCTTGACTTGGAAGTTAAGCTTGAACGCTGTAGCTGTATATGCAACTTATTATGACAATGAGTGAAGACAAAGACATGTTGTCATTAGTCTGTACATATGTAAAGCCAAGTTGTAAGTAATTTTTAGAATTGTTTCGGTGCCAGTCCGATCAACGTTTTTCATATACTACATAATACTGAAACGGTCAATCATAAGATGATCCATTACAACCTAATGAAGAATTTTGCAGTCGACGATCATGTGTGCCATTACAACCTCGTCAACAATTTTTTCAAAAGAACGATTTAAACACACGAGATGATCCAGATTCTTCTGGGATCATGCTAACGGGGATTCATGGGCATATTTTGCTAAGAGACTCTCGGGGTTGAATTCCAACACGGACTCGTCTCGCATATCAAGTGGTTTTGGGTTATGATGACTAATAAGACGTTGTCACTGGATCCTAATTACAAAAGACCCTTTCTTGAGATGACAGCCGTATAAAAACTGTCAGTAAAACATTGTAAACGAGAAAAAATGACACCAATCAACCTCTCGAAAGTGCATACGTAACTTTTATATCCCGAATATGATATGATTTCTTGAAAATTTAAATGAAGAGTATATACATCTTCTATAATCTTAGATCACCAAAGTCTATTTGCCTTCATCACTCTACTTAATTGACATGAGGAGAACTCTCCATGCCAACATACCTATACCTAATCCCAACGGAGGGGAAAAATAGCAGATGCCTTGAGGCATAACTCTAAAGTCATTCGTTCCAATTTTTGTATAAACGGGTCACATAAATTACAGTTCTAATTTCTAACCATATAAAAACAAAAAAAACAAAAAACCTGTACCTAAATGGGCATCCACACGTGCGAGAGACACCTAAGGAGAGGCAATGACTTTGGTTTCTGCAAATGGCAATCTTTGAACGTAATTACATTTGCTTTTCATTTTTAAATTAAAATCCACACCATCACCACCACCTCCACCTCCACCACCAACGACAAATTGCCGTTTCTCAGTTTTCCCTTTTCTCATACGAACATCTCAACCGCCGCGGACCTTCTTCCCGTACCACAATTCCACAACGCGCGCGCACACACACATAGTTAGTACCCATTATACCCAGCTTGTCAACTTCAAGAAAGAAAAAGAAAAGAAAATCAAGAATCCCACCTTCTGAATCTCCAATGGAACAGCTTGTCAACTTCATCATTCGCCCACCCAGGTAAGCTCTACCCCTTTCTATATCTCTTTCTGTATGTATACATGTATGTGTATAGACTATCTGATTTAGGAGACACGTGACGTATGTTTATATACGTGTGATATTTTTGTGGATTTGTGTTAAAGATAACTTTTTTGCCCGGAATCTTGATATTGGCATGCTGTATTTTGACTGGGAGTTTAATCAGTGATCTGGGATTTTTGGGTTTTATGTAATTTCTTGGTGGTTTGATTGGATTGACCCATTTTTCTTTGCTTTGAATTGTGATAGATGTGTTGCCTAACGAGGTAATATCAATGGTTTAATTTTCCTGATTGTGTAGAGTGACAGCTCAATTGGTTGAATAGTCAAGTTCTTTGCTGGATTCTGTTTTTAGAGGCTGCTGTTTGTTTTAGGGTTTTCAAATTTGGATCTTATCGTTAATATCCTATATAGCATATATTGCTTCTACTATTATGGATGTTAAACCCAGAAAATAGTTGATGAGGTTACATGTGAGGATTGGAGCTTTAGATTATTCATAGTTTTCAAACTACGCATATTGGGTTTTACAAGGATTTCTTAAAGTGTATAGGCACAGTACACTCCAGGTTTGTTTTATTCATTTCCTAAAACATTGGAAGTGTATAGGCTCTGTAATTTTATGTTGGTATCATTTGTGCACAATTAGTAACTTTGTAGCAAAGGGGGAGAAATGTGAAAGCATCCAATGCTATGGTAACATTCAAGTTCTTTAAGAAATACTTTTGAGCGGCATCAATTGTTTTTCCACAAGGCTACATGTGAAGATTGATGCGTCTTAGGCTGAATGTATATTATTATACCACACTGGTGTATAAATTGGTCCTACCTGCGATATGAATGTGTCTTTTACATATTTTGCATACGGGATGGTGTATCTATGCATCTCGTGCTAACATCATCTCATAAAATGAAATATGTGTATGTGGGACTGATGTAAGCTCTGTAATAAAACGTGTAATTTAACCCTTGTTTGTCTGGGTCTGTATTTGTGTATATAATTAGCTTTATAATATCGACGTGACCTTCATTAGTTATATTTTACCTAGATATGCTAACTATTAGTGTGGGAGCTGACAAGTTGCTTCTTATCGGGTTGCAGGGCAGAATACAGTGCAAAGAATGATTTATTAGATCAAGAATTTATGCTTAAAAGGAAATCGTTCCAAAGGAAAGATCTCGAGGTAAGCTTAACATTTTATAAAGAGAAAGGAAACTGCTTTCTTTTTGTGGTTAAATTGTTCATTGTCCTTTCTGGGCTAACTTTTGATGCAACCCTGATTGTTTCTTTTGTGCCCAAACTTTGTATGTTTAGCTCATTCTGGAAGAGTTTATGAATTCTTTCTTCATGCTCAGAATTTTGTACTTTCATTTAACTTTATTCTTTGAATCTAAAGGTTTCAAATGCTGCAGCTTGTAAACAGTCGAGGAGATGTTCTTCAGTGTAGCCATTACATGCCTATCGTTCGTCCTCAAGGAAAGGCTTTGCCCTGTGTAATATACTGCCACGGCAACAGGTTAGTGGAGAGGCATAGTTTATACTATGAGATATAAGCACTAGTAAAGAGCACTGAACCCCTATGAATCACTAGATTATGCACAGCCATATGGGCACAAATAGTAGCTCAAGTTATGGACAAAACTGTTTTTCTTGTGGCAATTGCTTGGGTGATGCGAAGATCATTGAAGAACTTATTGTCTTCTTGGTCGTCGTTCAAGAAAAGGAGAGCAAGAGGGCCTTGGGGAAATTTCTTGTGCAAAATGGTCCCAAGGACAATGAAGAAGTTATTCTGTTGTTGGTCATTGGTCAAGAGGAGGAGGAGATGGTGAAAAAAAAGTTTCGGTGCAAGTCATGGGTACAACGATGACGGAGGTCTCGTTGAAGAGGAGATGGCCCCAGGAGCAAATAATAACATTTTCCATGCTTCTTTTCCCCAGAGACCGGACACTGAAACCATTATCCGTTTCTTATGCAGACCTTTTGAATCCTAAGCCATTGATCAACTCAGTCAACATGCATTCTCTTACCAATCTTTGATCACTAACCCTTTATTGTTGTTTTTCATTATGCCAGTGGATGCAGGGCAGATGCCAGTGAAGCAGCTATAATATTATTGCCTTCTAACATTACTGTTTTCACCCTTGATTTCTCTGGATCTGGGATCTCTGGAGGAGAACATGTCACCTTAGGGTGGAACGAAGTAAGTGCTTTTGGCATATGCTAATTATTTTAGGACATACACTGTTGCCCTTTCTGAGTAATTCATTGAGATACATGTCGTGTACAAAAATAACGGTCTTACAAATTGTGCATTGTATCTTATCCTGTATTTATTGAAAACTACAGTCCTTCAAACTTTTAGCAAATAGTGTTTTCACATACTAATGACAGATGTATATTTGAACTTAAGAGAAATATATCATTGCTGACATAAAATCTTGGTTTGGTTAATAAACACCATTTAATTTTCATTCTGAAGAGAGAAGACCAGCTTTTTTTATTGGATTTTTATTTGTTCAAAATGATTTGTACAAGAATGAAATTATAGTGTACAAAAGATCGGGTTGGCTTGCAAGTACTGGTGAAGTCTTATCGTGTATTATAAGATACATATTGTGGATCATAAGGATACATATGGCACTTCCTAGGATGGAGTTTGTATCGTTTTATACCTTTAGGCTATATCTTATCATATCAGTCGACATGTACCTTTTTCCCGATGTGCTCTTTAGTCTTTTGGTAAGAATTGTTTCTTTCTAGGTGAAATCATGTAATATGGCACTACAAGTTGTTGAGTTCGTCAAGTAAGGTGGTCATTGCTTTCCTTTGTTTCTACTGACAAATTCTGTTTGTTTTTGCAGAAAGATGATCTGAGAACTGTGGTGAATTATCTACGAGCAGATGGAAATGTTTCTTTGATTGGCTTGTGGGGGCGTTCAATGGGCGCAGTGACTAGGTTGTTCTCTGCTCTTGCTGTTCTTTTTATTATTCTTGTATTATTCTTGTACGTGACAGGAGCAGGATATGTACATCCTTTCGGGAAATAGGAAAGTGAATCTTCATTTTTTCTTGCTGCAGTTTAATATAGTTCCATTTAGTGAAAGCTTTTTCTTTTGCAACATGTTGGTAATGAATGTATCTCTAAATGGTAGTGCTTACCTAGTATTACCCTATCGGTTTTGTGTGTGGTATACCCTGATTTGCTGAATGGAGAGTATTATTAGGTAAAATAGGGCTACCTATAGTTCTACGGTTATTTATTATTTTTTTTGGGTATCCTGCTGCTTTAGTTGTCTAGACAGTGGAATCACATGATGTTCGTTGACTTGAATTTCTCATGTCAGCCTAATGTATGGAGCTGAGGATCCTTCCATCGCAGGAATGGTTCTTGACAGCCCCTTCTCTGATCTGGTTGATTTGATGATGGAACTCGTCGACACCTACAGAATACGTCTTCCCAAGTTTACTGTAAGTACATCAATTAAGAGATGTTAAAAGTTTTCTTACGTATGAACCATTGGATGTCTTTTTTCTGGAGGAAAAAACTTCTGTTGTCTTCGGCTCAGTTCCCTCCAGTACTCGTGAGTACTTTGATAGCTCGAGTCCTGTTGCCAGATTGTTGCAGTTATGACAACATTTTCCCCATCTGTGCTTCTATTTCTATTTCAGGTAAAATTTGCAATCCAATACATGCGAAGAGCTATTTTGAAAAAGGCAAAATTTGACATTGTGGAACTGAATACTATCAAGGTTGGCTTTTCAAATTTGTGTTTAAGTTTTTCTGCTGTGTCTCTGCCTGTACCTGACTTCTTGAAAACACATAAATCTAGTGTTGTGTTTTCTATAACAATTATCACTCTGACCCCCTTTCCCCAGGCCCCATCTCCCCACTCCGCTCTAAAAACTGTAAAGGTAGTTTTTATGCTTATATTATATAGATTTTGGTTCAAGTAACATCTTTTATATATAGTCTCTGGACTAGTGTACATGGTGTTACCTTTATGATCGTCTCTCATTTTCCTCTTTATTCTGCGCTCAGTTTTGTTAAATCATAGGCCATTATTTGTTCTTGCACTGCCCATATTCTGTAGTTGGTTTTTGTCCTTTCTGACAAGTGTATGATGTGCTAAGCATGATAACATTGTTTGGCCCCATTCTCTAACAGCGTAAGCCCTTAGAGCAGATGGTTACTTTATATTATGCAAGATACTTAAAATTTTTCTGTCAACTTTGCACGTGGTGTCCCTTTGCTCTCCATTAAAATGAGCCAAACTTCGCCAATGTGCCAACTTTTTATTCCTCTTTCCTCTTCCTTCTGTATAGTGACCAGCTAAGGTACAAATTTCTCTCTGATGTTGTTATGTCTTAGGAAATCTGAAACAACTTAAGAAGCTTTTATGCAATTCTCTTGCCGTTGTGGGATGCCAAAGATGATGAGTAATAGTTCTCCATGAAAACTCCATTTAACAAACCATTCACTTTCTTCCCTCAAATTGAAATTCCTCATTTACACTTGCTGTCCTGTTGCTCTCCGTACAAATGAGCCAAACTTGGTCAATGTGCCAGCTCTCTATTCCTCTCTCCTCTTCCCTGTATAGCTAGTAGCTAAGCTGCTATTTTCTCTCTGATCTGGTATGACCTAGAAATGTGAAACAACTTAAAATGATTATACTCAATTCTCTTGCCATTGTGGAATGCAAAAGAGGATGACGTATGGGTTCTTCGTCAAAACTCTGTTTGACATAGCATTCTCCCTCTTCCTCAAAGTAGTCCAAGTTTGCACCTATTTAAATAGCCGCGATGGAAAAGATGGTCCTTTCCTTGAGGTAACAACTCATATGGGAATCTTAAGAGAACAGCCTCTTCCACGAAATCAACAGGACAGCATCTGATTTCAATTTCTTGTGCGGGAGATAGTGTTGCCAGATCAGCTTTACTGATGAAAACAAAAGTTAGTCGAGGTGGGAGCAGAGAACATAGATAATGGGAATGCAATATTGAAACTTGCTTTTGCATTCTAGAATTGAGTTTCTGATTTGGACAATATTTTGCTATATGCTTGGTGTTTGTTACTTGTCCTCTGCAATTAGATTCCGGGGAAACAGATTTCACAATTAGTCTTGCTATAAGCATCCTGAGTTCTATATCTGTTTGTTGACTGGGGCAAGAGACATACACTATTTACTACACCACTATTTACAGTCTTGGCTAGCTCACCGATATTTCCTGCCAATCTACATCAAATAAAGATACACCTTATGTTACTTTAGAGCTTCCCAGGCCTGATATGTGCCTTATCAAAGTTATTTTAGCAATCTGACTTGTGGATGAAGAGGTATTGAAGAAAAGATTCATGTAAGCCGACCCTAACTAGTTTGGGACAAAGCTTGGATGATGATGGTGATGACTTGTGGATGAAGAGGTCTCTGAAAGAGTGTTCAGACTTGCTTTGTCATTAGTGGCAGAAATGTGTCAGATGTCCAGTTTAGAACTTGCAATGTATCATCAACTCAGAAATATTGGGTGTTAACTAGTGTGACTAGTAGTTCATGTTTGAACCAGAACAGTGCTCATAGTGGTTCGCGCAAGCTCCTTTCTGGTTTGGAAATCTTGGCGTTATGGATCTTAGAGCATTACCAACATATGAAAATGCTGTGGAAGTCTTGAAAGTGTAATGGAAAGGGAGTATTTAATTTTGAAGTTCATCCCATGTGGCCATATTGGAGTTTCTTCATTATTAGGATTCATTAGTGCGGTATGGGACAGAATAATGAAGATGTTACTGCGTCCTAATAGTGCGGTGTGGGACAGAATAATGAAGTTGTTACTGCGTCTTGGTCTTTTTCATCCGACGTTATAAGCTGCTATGGGTGTGGATAAAAATTTAGCTTGGGTGAATCATTGTAAAAGTAGGAGAGACTGATCGGAAACTTTTAGTTGTTCTTTTTTAGTGCTTATCATCTGTGCTGTTGACTTGCTGTCTTTTCAGTGAGGCTGATACCATAGTTCTTTTCTTTCAGGTTGCAAAATCGAGCTTTGTTCCAGTTTTGCTGGGACATGCGACTGATGATGACTTTATACAACCCCATCATTCCGATCGTATATTTGATGCTTATGTGGTAACCTTTTCATCATTTGCCTATTAGTGCCTTTTTTAATTCCAGTATTTTGGCAACTTCGTTCCATGTTGGTTCTGCGAGTTTCATTAGTTGATGCGTTTGCATAATGTCTCTCTTTCACCATGCTATTGAGATGCTAATATTCAGCTTGTTCGTACTGAACCTGATCTTAAAGTATCATCTTCGTATTGTACAGGAGGATCCGTTTTCCTGTTCATGGGCAGTGCTTTTCTTGTAGTTCCGCCCCCAACCCCCACCCAAAAAAAAATGAAAAAAACACCAAACAAGTAAAGACAATAACAAAGTGAAATTGATTACTTAAAAGTGGTAGTGAAGGAGCTGATACAGTTCTCAGTGTAATATTGAATGTAGCAGTAACCAGGAACATACATCAGCTGGTATTTTAGGTGATATCAGTTTTGGTTTTTTCGTCATTCTTGGCTGTTGCTTGAATTTATATGCTGTATTGCTGTGCGTGCAATGACACTGCCCTGCCCTTGCTTCATCTCTCTCTAGGACTGTGTTTGGGAAAACAATAACCTCACTCAACGGCTACCTCTCTAGACCATCTTATTCTGTTCGCTTTTTGGCATCAATGCTCTATCTTTGAGGATAGAAATTTATTGGTTTCCTGGGAAAATGTAATAGGTTGACACAGTAACTTCTTCTTCTAGTGACACCTCGTTGTTGTTGACCTTTCTGGTTCCTTATTTGCTATCATTACTGTCGCAGCAGAATGTGATTGCCGGGGACGATATAAATTTTGAGCATATCATGGTTCCATTGTGTGGGCATTAGTTTGTTGGTTGCTGCTTCAGAATCTGAAGCCCGCCAAAGAGCCGCGACATGAATCTTTAAGATATTGATGGTGTAGGTTAAGATCATGGAGGTAACGCATTTCAAATGCAGCAGAAACAGCCTCGCTCAGGAGGAATAAGTGTGCTATCCTCTTACAACCACTCCCCCACCCTCCTACACTGTGCTGGGAGCCTCGTGCACTTAGCTGTCCTTCAACTATACTTTTTGAAATGTTAATGCAATTGGGCGCTTAAGATGAAGAGATCCACTTGAGCTTTGTAATGTGATCTACTGTGATGCGGCTTAGTCCTGATAATATTGTTCTCCAGTGTTAGAAATGAGCAAGTATAGCTAAATGCCTTTGAATCCATGAGGCCTCTTTCCCCTTTCTGCTCAAGTACTTGACTGGATCCCAATTGTGAGACTTCAGTTAGGAAGTTCACCTCTACTAGTTTCTGAGCTAGGTTTTTTTTGAAAATGAGAAGTTGTTTAGCATTCCAGATATTTTATAATGTAGTGCATTTCTTTTAACACCTGATTTTGGCAGGGAGACAAAAATATCATCAAATTTGAAGGCGATCACAACTCTCCACGTCCCCAGTTCTATTTTGATTCTATAAATATCTTTTTTCATAATGTTTTGCAACCTCCAGAGGATGAAGTAGGAGGAACCTTTTTTGACATGTCGCCTGATTTTTTGGGGAAGGTAAACAGAACTAACTTGTACCTAGTCATATAACTTGTTATTCTAGGAGAAGTTTCAGAATTCAGATATCTTCACAAGCTCTGAACTTTAGTTGACTGTTACCAGGGAGGTGGTTGGAGTACAGTCCACGAAATGGGATATGTGGAAGAATTTTCAGCTACACCCCCAGGCATGAAAGAGTACTCCGCCTCTAAATTTGGTGTTCTGGGTACTCGTTATATCCATTTCCATTATATTACGGTTCTACTTTGCAGGGCCAGCAGCAAGCAGCACCGTAGATGCCATTAATGAACTTCGCTCAAGAAGACCTATGAGCAGAACAGAGGTCAGCATAATGTTACATGCATGTTTTAATTACATTAAGCTTGAGAAACCTGCCAATTCTTGCCAAACAAATGAGTCTGGTAATCTGGTTCCTGTTTACTACTCCCTCCGTTCCTAAAAGAGTGATCTATTTCACTTTGCACGTATATTAAGGATTTAGGTTATATATTGTGTCTTTCCCATTTTACCCTTTAGAGAGAGGGGGGAAGAGAGTGGGCCATGAGAGAGAAAATTGGTTGGTAGAGTGTTAAATGTGGAGAGAGAAATAGAATAAAAAAGTGTAAAGTGGTTGGCCAGGAGAGAGAAAATGAGTTGGTAGATAATTAAATGTGGTGAGTGAAATAAAATAAAATAAAAGTATAAAAAGGGTATGTATGTAAAAATACCTATAGAATATTTCCTAATTTGGAAGTGATCACTTTTTGTGGGACGGCCCAAAAAGGAAATATGATCAGTTTTTTAGGGACGGAGGGAGTATAACATTTCCATTGGCTAGGGTAGTTGTATGCGGCTGTTGTTTCTTTATGTGTCAATTCTACCAGTTTGCCTTCATAACTTATTTGTGGCTACTTTTAATTGTTGCCTTGTTGAAAACGTTCAGGTCCCTTCAGATATCTCATCGAAAGATCCACTATCTGAAGCTCAGGTATTTCCTTTTTTTTTTTTTTGGCCCCTTTTAAGTCTATTTAGCTTAAGAGATGGAATACCATTTGCCACAATATAACACCGTGCTGCAGGTGGAAGAAAAAGGAGCTGAGCCTGTGCCATCGTCTTCTAAAATGATTAATTTTGAATTCTCAAATGGTCATCAGTATGGCCCTCAAGTCCCCACGTCCTTCGATGATGACGAGTACGTGGAATACCCTCTTGATAACTTGGCGGGTGTCCCATCCAATGTGGAGGAGGAAGAAAGGGTGAGCCATAGTTTCTCTACCTTGTTGAGTAATACCCTTCGGATTTAGAGTATTAAACCGCCTGATAAGCTTCGTTTTTGCACTGGATTTGTCAAAACTATTTAGATGTTTATGGAAGCAGTGATAGAGTCATTAAAAGACCAAGAGACCAGACATCCTCATGTTGAAGAAATGAAATCCACTGGCGACGAGGGCCCCCCTGGGCCTTCACAGAAAGATGACCCAGATGATTCTTTCACCAGAGAACGTACTGCTTCAGCAGCCAACAGCCACGATACGGCATCCGAACTTACGTCTCCTGATACTAGCTTATCATCCACGGAACTTCCACCCAATGTTGCTCCATCTATGAAAGAATCAGGGAGTACAGGCGCTTCTAGCTGTACTGACACTTCGAAAGGCGTCCAAAGCGCTTCTAATACCGATGTGGTTGACACAAAAGCCACTGTAACGGTCGTAAGGAATCCGACAAGCAATATCATGGACGGTTTGTTGCGTCGTTGGGATCTCAACTTCTTTAAAAACAGATGATGATTTTGCTTTTTGTCTTACCAAATGGACTGTATACTTGTCTGGCGGTAGTCATGTTACTCATTTCGTAACGACATGACAAGCATGTGGTTTGGGGGAAAGATTCAGGAGGTTAGTGTGATCTTTGTAAAGTATATACCAGCTATATTGATTTGTTTCTAAGATTTGTATAGTCTTACAGGCGAGTTTGGTTTTCATATTTTTCAAGACTGGGTCTTCATCTGCTCTTTCGAGTCTTTTGGTTTGCTACAGATTGTAACGTGCATAGCTAACTCAACTTCAAAAGAGCTCCATGAGATGTGTGAAGGTGGATGTTCTTCTGAATGATCCAATCTGGATGATTAGGTACTGGATTAAGTGTTCAAGAGTAGAAAACATGGGCGGTAATTATTCACAGTAGAAGGATACAGTCAACGAGGACAAAGTAATACAACATACCTCGAGATTGAAGGGATACAGGTCTTTGAACTGAATTCAAACATTAAAGGATACCTATATCGGATAAATTTTGGACAAGTGAGTAGGAACGAACGACTAATGCAATTTTCGTGTCTCATTACACTCTTGGAAAACCCACGGGGTCTAGTAGGTAAGAAGACACGAGATAAGCCATAAACTTGAATGTCTTGTGTTCGGAAGTCATTCCGCGAGACATCACTTGCGTTGACCACATAATAGTCGTTTTCGCAATGTATGCGAGTTGTCACAATCGTATAACGGGAATTAGTTCAGAGTATGCGTTATTAGTAAAAAAAAAAAAAAAATGTCCAACATGTGTCATTTGGGGACCAGGCTTTGGGTTATTATTGATCAATATTATTATTAGTTATCCTTAATCAGATAATAATTAAGAGTCCATCAATATTAGTTATCCCTTAATCAGATAATTAAGAATCCTTGATGATCCTTGCTCATTAAATCAAATAGGAGATCAAATCAAACCATGGAACGTAGCCAACTCACGTCATTATAAATACTCGCATCAGCTTTGAGTAGCCCCTGGCCTTGTGCGAGAAACCCTAATGGCCCAAAAGACAGCGAAATCACAGTCACCCCACATTCCTGAAGAGATCGTGCTTAACATATATTCAAGATTGCCAATCAAGTCTCAGGGAAGATTCAAGTGCGTTGCAAAGGCTTGGCTTAGCCTTCCAACGACTAAAAGCCAACATGTCACTTTTTTGAGCTACTTCTATGGCAACGTGCACTCCATCTCGGTGAATGATGATGATTCCTACAAAGAGCTGCCGATCCCCTGTGCCCAAAGCGAGGAGTTTTCACCTGTTGATGATCCTCTAGTCCCTGTTGAAGAACCTCTAGTTCGACTTTTGGGTTCGTGCGAAGGTTTGTTGCTTGTTAGCCATGGTGAAGATATTTTCTTGTGGAATCCATTAACTAGGGCTTGCAAGAAAGTGCTTACGTACCGTTACTTTCGTTTCATGGAAGATAGTCTCATGTCCGGAATTTGTTATGACTCGTCCTCTGATGGGTACAATGTTGTGATTGCCTGTGGGAGTGATAGTCCAGGATTTAGCCGTAAACGAGTAGAAGTTAGTAGCTTAAGAAGGGAAAACTGGAAAGAAATCAAATTCCCATATGAGTTTACTTTACGTAATTCCGCGCCCATTGTGAATGGATATTTGCATTGGTTGGTTGGGAGGATAAGAGAAGGGGAAGACTTCTTGCCAAATAAACTAGTCGTTCGTTTCGATCCAGCCCAAAATGAATTCAGGGAGGTGCCAACTCCACAACCTATGAATGAAGTTGAAACCAATGTTATACTAGGTTTGGGAGCATTGGATGGCCGCCTTGCTATAGCTCAGCGGGACAGAGAATCGTGCTCCGAAGACGCCAATATCAAGGTCTGGACAATGAAACAGTACGGGGTAAGGGAAAGCTGGAGCGTGCTGCTCATACTGCAACGTAGTGTTGTGTGTACTTGGTATGATGTGCTGGAGCCATGGCTTTAGAGAAGACGGTAAAGTTTTATTAACCGTAAAAGGATGTCACATAGTGGCCTACGATACTAAAGAGGAGTCGCCTCCGGATACACTATGGGATGGAGGAGATATCGCCGTTCCAGTCGTGTATGAGGAAAGCCTAATATCCCCAGACGATTTAATTAAGCGCAAGACAAGACAGGCTGCCGAAGACGAAAGAAACAGTATTGGCGAAAGAGACAATGCAAGAGATCTATAGTTAATTAGCTTTTCCTCCATGATATTGTTCCCTTTCGGTTTAGTTTGTAAGCAGCATTTGTCATTCCTTAGGTATGGCCAGTGTGTGGAGTCTTGGTTCGTGCTCCGAAGGTATCTTTATTTTACTCTTTACAAAAGTGAGTAATTTCCTCTATGAAAGTAACTCTTGCTGGTTTTGGTCATCGAATGTAGTAAAGGAGGTTTAACACCTGCTTTGGGCTAGGATTCCTAGCCTGGAGACAAAGCTTCAACATTACTTTGCCTTGAAAGAAGGTGATTTGTGCACTAACAGGAATATATATATATGCATGCCTTGTGAAACCTAAACGGTGGAACCAGAGTCCCTGGTCTTCCACATGATATTGTTGTCCAGATACTCTAGGGACTACCTTTTATGTCTCTCTTGTGATTTATGAGTTCTGCAAGTCTTAATGGGCTTTGAACCCCGCCCAGGTCCTGATTCAGCCTTCCAAACTGAAATTGCAATGTGTATAGCAGTGAGTAATGCAAGTGCGGAATTATTGGGCTCGTACAGCAATTATGATGCCGCATGCAGCATGAGAGTGTTTACGTGAAAGAATTTCGCTCATGATGAAGCCGGCATGTTTGCTTTGTTTTGCCATCTAATGAGGTTACAGTATACAGAAAATCTGAAACAGTATTAAATAAGAAAGCTCTAAATAATACTACAACATACCTCTAGATTGAAGGGTTACAGTCTTTTTGAATTGAATACAAACATTAAAAGATACCTATATCAGACAAATTTTGGTCAAGTGAGTAGGAACGAACGACTAATTCAATTTTCGTGTCTCAGTTACACTCTTGGAAAACCCACGGGGTCTAGTAGGTAAGAAGACACGAGATAAGCCATAAACTTGAATGTCTTGTGTTCGGAAGTCATTCCGCGAGACATCACTTGCGTTGACCACATAATAGTCGTTTTCGCAATGTATGCGAGTTGTCACAATCGTATAACGGGAATTAGTTCAGAGTATGCGTTATTAGTAAAAAAAAAAAAATGTCCAACATGTGTCATTTGGGGACCAGGCTTTGGGTATTATTAGTTATCCTTAATCAGATAATAATTAAGAGTCCATCAATATTAGTTATCCCTTAATCAGATAATTAAGAATCCTTGATGATCCTTGCTCATTAAATCAAATAGGAGATCAAATCAAACCATGGAACGTAGCCAACTCAAGTCATTATAAATACTCGCATCAGCTTTGAGTAGCCCCTGGCCTTGTGCGAGAAACCCTAATGGCCCAAAAGACAGCGAAATCACAGTCACCCCACATTCCTGAAGAGATCGTGCTTAACATATATTCAAGATTGCCAATCAAGTCTCAGGGAAGATTCAAGTGCGTTGCAAAGGCTTGGCTTAGCCTTCCAACGACTAAAAGCCAACATGTCACTTTTTTGAGCTACTTCTATGGCAACGTGCACTCCATCTCGGTGAATGATGATGATTCCTACAAAGAGCTGCCGATCCCCTGTGCCCAAAGCGAGGAGTTTTCACCTGTTGATGATCCTCTAGTCCCTGTTGAAGAACCTCTAGTTCGACTTTTGGGTTCGCGCGAAGGTTTGTTGCTTGTTAGCCATGGTGAAGATATTTTCTTGTGGAATCCATTAACTAGGGCTTGCAAGAAAGTGCTTACGTACCGTTACTTTCGTTTCATGGAAGATAGTCTCATGTCCGGAATTTGTTATGACTCGTCCTCTGATGGGTA